>PVJX010005827.1:0-82149 GCA_004027295.1 Dolichotis patagonum
TGGCCCACTGTGAAACCTGTGATTGATAGTAATGGATTATCCTCATGTATGCTGTGTTCATTAATGTGGAGACCAGATAAGTCACACATGATAAATACTTTATTTATGAATGATTAAAGTATTTTACAGCCATCTATCACTCTGAGGTTGGATACTCAAGTGTGGCTAGAAATCAATTCAAAGGGAAAGTGAAAGGAGAGATGGCTGGGAGGAGGACTCTTCCTCCCCACCTCTGGGCCGCCTTCTGGCTTGTGCATGGTTCTGCCTGAGTGCATGCATGTGTGTTGTTTGGATTTCGGCTCCAGAAGCCTGGTTTAGTTGGGATTCAAGAGCAAGCTGTGCCATAACAAACTCTGACAGGCTTTAATAAAGAGATATACAATGTCTCTGATGTATTTGAGGGAACCCTGATGCTTGTGGTTTTGTATATGGTTATGGTAAATAACTAGCCTGCTGATTGTTGTGGTCTGGCCTTTGCTGGGAGGCTTGGACCACTGGAGACTCATTTAACCTAAATCACCCACACCTGCAAGAACCATGCATGGCAATCACAACAAACAGGATGGGGAGATGTGTACGGGGGCTTCCTACAGGCTTACAGCCCATCCCACATGGGAGCTCAATCACTTTCCTCTCTCAGGAAAAGCTGAGAGGCTGACAAGCCTGATCCAGGCTGCAAAGAACTTGCTGTGTGTTGGGGTTGTCACTCTGCACTTCCCCTTTCCCCATGACTGACTCTTGGAGATGCTGTGTAAATGAGCCCAACTGGGAGGAGTGGATGGCTATGAGTCCTGAGCAATGCTGGCTGCTTCCTGTCCCCCAGGGGATCACAGCCTTCACAGCCTGACAGGAGGCGCTCAACCCGAACCAGCACTGCTGCACCCTCCTGCTTCGTCTCACATCAGAGCCTGAGCTCTGGGCTCTGGACCTCAGCATGTATCTGTTTTGTCCCCCCCCCCCTTTTCAGCTGCTTAGTATCTTGTCTTCCTAACTGTGTAGAGAAGAAGATGGCAGTTTGGATATCAGCATCTATAGAGAGGAAGTTGCAAAACTGGAAGATACTGTTTTTGGAGCAGATGCTGATGTTGTGGTCTTGGGCCATTTTTAGCAACATGAAAAGGTTCAATACATTTGCATTTCATCTTATGAACCAACTTGGATATAGGGCTCATCTACTGCCCCCTCCAACCCACCCCTGCGTATTAAGAGGTCTGTGTCTCAAACAGTGAGTAGTGGGCAATTCCGTTATTCATTAAATGTGGAGAAGACCGTACGATTGTACTCCCCTCGCCCTGGATGCACAATTGTCAGATTTTAAAAGACAAGAGAGGCGTCTTCCTTTAAACTGTTGACTACACTTTTATTGTTCATCCAATAATCATCCAAGCGACACACCTTACCCTTTACCTGGGGTAAGGTGTGTGGCTATTAGTAAAGAGGAGAATATCCTCAAGATTGCTCTCCAGCCTGCTCCCTTCATTCCTGTGATGTCTACAGGCAGAGATGCCTTCTCCAGTATCACAGCAGACAAATGACATCTTCCATGCTGACTGAATGGTGCTTCTGAGGGCCTTTTTCTGGGCTGTGTTCTGCTACTGGATTCAGAATTGGAGAGTTGGGAGTGTGAGGAAAGTTCAGTAGAAACTCCATGCATTCCTTTGACCTGGTGCATCTAGTGTTCTTCAGATACCCATCCTTCCTTTGAAATGCCCCGTGAGTCCACACATCCATAGAGAACTAAGAGACAACTAGAGAGTTATTAGTTTTCACTGCAAACTTGTGACCCTCCCATCCCAACTCATATGTTGGGCCCTAATGTCCAAAGTAATGGTATTTGGGGTGAGAACAGTGGTAGGTAATTAGGTCACAAAAGTGGAGCTTTATTAATGAAAATAGAAGAAAAGACAGAAGACAATGTTTCTTTCTGCTGTGTGACAATACAGAGAGAAGGGTGTCATCTGCAAACAAAGAAGCAGGACCCCACTAGTCTATGGAATTCTGTTGTAACAGCCTGAGATGAATAAGACAATGTATTGTCTTACAGTTGTGAAAATTGCAGGTTCAAGACCAGGGTGTTGGGCAATTTGGTTCATGGTCAGGACCCTTCTCCAGACTTATAGTGTACTACCTTCTTGTTAAATCTTTCACAGTGAAGAGAACAAATAAATGAGATCTCTAATGTGATTAGGACACTTTGTTAGTCATTTTTCCATTGCTGGGGGAAGAAAACACCTGATATACACAGTATAAAAGAGGAAGAGGTTTATTTTGATAAGATAGCCTGGCTCCAGGGCAGAACCATTATGGCAGAATGGAAAGCTTCTTGTTTACTTCATGGCAAGTAGGAACCA
The DNA here is from genome assembly GCA_004027295.1 of Dolichotis patagonum. NCBI lineage: Eukaryota > Metazoa > Chordata > Mammalia > Rodentia > Caviidae > Dolichotis > Dolichotis patagonum. Next base: position 2,352 of record PVJX010005827.1, read on the forward strand.
AAGAAAGATGGAAAAAACAGGGAAGAAACAGTGAGACAGACAGACAGACAGACAGACACACACACACACACACACACAGAGACTGAGAGAGAGAGAAAGAGAGAGAGAGAGGGAGAGAGAGAGAGAGAGAGACAGAGAGAGAGAGAGAGACTGGGAACAGGATATACCCACTAAAGACATGTCCTTGATAATCTGATAACCCACTTATTCCAACTAGACCCCACTCTTACCAATCAGGGCCCACTCCTACCACCATGTTGTGCTGTTAACTCATCAGTGGATTAATCTGCTGATGAATATGGTGCCCTCATGGTCTAATCACCTCTGAACATTTGGTTCTTTTGGAGGACATTTTTGATCTAAACTATGATAGAAACAAATCATATTGAATCAGGGTCCCTTAAATATAATCTCATGTAAAACTAATCACCTTTATAGGGTCCTTTCTCCGAATAAAGTCACCTTGGTTATTGATGCTTCAACATATGAATCTGAGGGGGACACACACATTCAACATATACATCTTTTACACATTAAAAAAATAAAACCATAGAGGTGAACACAAAGATGAAAAGTGATGACCCTGATGGGTTATTCTTAAAAGTTGCCTGTTTTTAACCGTTCTGTACTAGGGGAGAGGCAAAAAGATCACGTAATCAATGTACAATAACCAACAATATGCGTATTTCCAGTCTTCATTGCCAAGCAGCAATTGCTTCTCTACTTTTGTAATGTTTCCAGTTTCTTGGGGTGAAAGTTTCCAAGGTTCTTGGTTTATATCCCTGATAGCCTCATGCAGTTATATGGGGCTTTTTGGAGTTACTGAGTAATGTAACTGAGTGTGTGATACTGGATTAGTCTACCAGTTGGTTTGCTCTAGTTTCTGGTGTGTGATTTCCTGAAGAAAGAAGACCCACCCTTAGTGTGGGTGGCACCTACCAATAAGCTTTAACCTGAGTGGAATAAAAAGGGAAAGCAAGAGGATAGCCACTGCTTCTTGCTTGCCTTGTCAGGTCTTTCTCCTCTGCCATGCCTCTCTTCTAGAACATCCTGCATCAGAACCAGTCAGCTATGGACTGAAACCTCTACAAACTATAACATAAAAATAAAGCTTTCATCCTTTAATGTGTAGACATAGGATATCGTGTCCCAGCAATGTGAAAGTACCTAAGATATTGGTACTGAGTCCTGAGCACCCGGGATACAAATGCTGCAAAGGTTCCTGACAGTTCTGAAGTCAATGGACATGTTCATTGAGGAAGAATTTTCCCCTTGATATACCAACTATACTGACCCAGAATAGTTTACCAGAAGATGCTGTCAGAAACATGTGATCAAATGTCACATTAACTATCATATCCAATAGCATTTAAAATACAGGATTATTTTGACTGCATCTGTGAAAATCACTGGAAATACTCTGAAAGATTTTAATTGGCAGCTGAATATTTTTAGTTTAGCTCATAATTAACACAATTTAATTATACAACAATTTATTTATAGTATATCTGACCATCACAGGATGTCTTTATGGATAAGTTACAGTCATATATTTTAGTATTGATAATGTTCATGTTCGAGTGGAATTATATAAATATCTAGAAAGAAGATGAATGCTGAGCAATAAGAAAGTGCTTTTCTATTAGCAGCAGTATTTTTTCAAGCTATTTTTCTGAGTATGTAGGACCAGCAGGTTGTATCCTGGGAGTTTGAGTGGGACTTGTGGCCTCTGGTGAAATGTTTAGGAGATGTTTGCCTGAAGAGGACGACAGGGCACGTAGCAGGAAGCCAGTGAGAGGCAGCTTTCCAGGAGAATTTCAACTGGAATATCAGCCATCAAGACACAGATGAAGGGAGATACAGCACCTGAATCTGTGCCTAACAACACAGAAAGTGAGACATTGTAGGGGAGAGAGGACTCCAAGAGAAATTGCTGAGGGTAATTTATCAAGCTGTCTTGGACACTCCAGGAACACTATTTTAGGTACTCCCAATGGGAGCTAGAACTGGTGTACATGTGGGATTTCTGGTATATCCAGGGAAGCAGAATTAAATGAATATAAGACTTAAGAGACCTCATAGAAGGAAAGGTGGGGCTCCTCTGGGAAGTTTCTCTGTTTTGTGGGAAGGGTAGTAAGTACAAGTTCTTAGAGCAGCATTTAGGAATACATTGCTTTAAGCTAAATAAATTAAAGTCTAAGCTGGGTGTGTGCTTGCGTGTGGATACAACCAAAGACCTGCTAGTAATATGTTTTGCTTAAACTATATTTCAGTTGATAATGGGTCATTTAAAGGTGCATTTTCATGGAAAAAAAAGAGGGCCTAATATTTTGTGATATGAATGCAAAAAGTAGTGGAAGACAAACTGTGTCTTTTTTTGGTAGCATTTATAGTAGGGAAATTAGCCCAAACAGCAAATGAAACTGGCCTTTTAAATTTGATAACCTGAATATTTATGAGGGAATATTATACATCCATAAAAAGAATGTCATAAAAATTATGTAGTGATATTTAAAAATGCCCCAAGTATAAGCAAAAAGGCAAATTTATACATTATATATTACATAAATAAATTTTATAAATATATTTATGGAAAAGACTAAAAACTATATACAAACTTTAAGTGTTTAATCTATGAGGCAGATAATTTTAATTTTCTTCCTATTGTTCCAAAAAAATACCATAAAATAAACTTCAAAAATATGTGGAGCCAACTTTTCAAGATCTTAAATTTTTTGATAACATACACTTCCAATGACACATAAAATAATTCTGAGATTAAATGTTGTCCAAGTATTCTCAACAGTACTGAAATTGCCTCTCATGGGAGAAAATTGGATTTTAGGGAGCAAAGAAATAGACTATTACAATGGCTTGTGGCCCTTGGAAAAGCTATCCAACATGATCAGACCCTCAGTGTTTCTGTCCTATCAAAATTTCAGGGAGACAGGGAGGTGACAAAGGAAAAAGATGTCTAAGGGGCTCTTTGGTGGGTTGATAATGGAAAAAATGACAAAAATGTTGGCCTGGTATAGTTTAACATTTTTTAGGAAAAAGGTGGGTAAATTAAAAAAATGGATTAAAGCAACTGAGACTCAAAATGTAAAGAGTAAAACAAAGGAGAGATGGTAGGAAATGGCAGACTTTTTGGAGATGGGGAAAGGGATTAGGGAAAGAGGAGAGAAGAGAAGATAGGGAGGGAGGACAGGAGATCAAAAATGATCAACATGTTATATATAGGTATGTACCAGTTCCCCCAAATTAATGTAGTTATTGTGTATGGCAAACAGTGAATAAAAAACCATTGGAAGACCAAGGAGATACACATATTTTTTTAAAAAACAATTTTTAATTAAAGACCTCCTTCAGTTCAGAATCCCAAGCTTATCAGACTGGGGCATGCCTTTCTGGGTTCCCCCCTTGACTTCAAGAATACTGGAGTGTGAGCCATGAGTCTGGCACTTTCCTTATAGCTTACACACAGTGTCACAGCTGTAAAGTCTCAGCACGGGTCCACTTATGTCCTCACACCAACCCTGCCAGGACACGCGTGAGTGTACTGAAAAGGATGTAATGTGCCCTGTTGCCAACATCAAGTCAAGAATCTCCCTGATAGGTGTTTCTGAGCAGTGAACTATGCAGGGCTGATGGCGCCTTGCTGTCTCATTCCCAGGTGGCAACTGAGTGATAATTGCTGTACCTTTTTTTGAGCAACCCCACAGCAAACCCTGATAAAGTTTGTAACTATTTAGATTGAAATCTGAGAACTCCAAACAGTTTATTTACAAAGAGAGACACAGATAGGTTTTAACGTGCCTCATAAATTCTCTCTCCCTGACCGCAAAGACAGCAAATGCATAGTTCTTGGGGGGATAAATTAGTGTGGCCAGGAATTATCCCTGCAATGTGAATGGCTTTCCTAGGCCTATCTGTTACCAGCACTAATGCTGAGCAAGACAAAACCCTGGGGATCCTCTTGGAGGGTGGGGTGGGGGCTCCCTGGGAATGGGGAAGGTGGGCAGGGGGCCTTCCAGAGGAGATGGATGTACACCATATAGTAGTAGGATATGTAACAGTAGTAGTTGAATACATAACAGGATATAGCAGATGGATACATAACAGGATATATACCAGAACAGAATCTTTGGGCCATGACCTATCTGTCTCTCAGGCTTGGCATTCTTGATCATTCTTCCCTCTTGGGGCTTTCCTGTGCAGTGCAGGATATTCAGCACAAAGCTTACTGCCCCGTAGATGCACCCTTCCACCCACTAGATGCCAGTAGCACCCCTACTACTTTCTGGTTGCACCAACCAATGTACCCTTCAAAGCACAAAATAATCACGTCTGGTTTTGAGAAACTATCAACTTAATGACTTTCCTTGGTTTTCAGGGGTTAATTTTTTTTTTGTGGGCACAGATTGATACTTGGATATCATTGCCTTCTCTCCTCTCAGCCCTTGCTGAGTGCCCTGCTATACAATTACATATTGGCTAATTCTTCCATCTTTAACCTGAAGCTTTGAAAGGAAACAGCTTTTATCTTCTCTGTTACATTGAAAGGGGTGGGAAGGCTTTGAATATCTATTGCTTTGCATGCAAATTTTAATCCTGTAATCACCTTCCAGCAGTTTCAGGAGGAGGGTGAGAATCCACCAGCCCTCCAGACTTGACCTTAGGCCTGGGAACCAACTGGAGGAAACCTAAAAAGGTCACTTCCTTTCCCTGCTGCCCCCTGCCCCAACCATAATATCCAGGTTTTAGTGAAAGATAACTTAAGAGAGTTCACAGTTTTAGCTCAGAGGAAGTGGGACCTGCTCTTGTCTATTCATTCCTTCTGTCTACACTGCTGACTCCATGTAGGAATGGCCTTTTTCACTTATTTATAATTTTCACATTCTTCTCCACATGAGTGAATTACTTGTCTTGAAAAAAAAAGTAAGTTTGTGGGAAGCAATTTTCTTTATTTTTTAAGCTTGATTAGAAAAAATAATGAATGCACAGTATGTTGGTAAAGTTAACAATAAAGCAAAGCAAAAATATTCTTAAATGTAGTAGTCATTCGTGAGAATGAGAACCTATACTTTTCCTCTGTGGACTCTTTTAATTGTTGAATGATGAAGGAAAATGAGGTCCCAATCATGTGCTGTTACACTTAAGCTTTGTGTATGGCCAATTCCAAAGAAACATTTTATCCGGAAGAGATGTGTTGACTCTATTCACTGTTAACATCATGCCATAAATTATATGGCTCCAGCTTTTTCTTGTAGTCTAATCATTTCTATGGGAAAAACAGTTCCACTGGGTCTTGCCCTTCACAGGATGTAGGTCAAACTCTAGCACACTGGGAGGACAGTAAGTTTCTATTCCTCTTGGAGGAAGCAGTCTACATCACTGCAAAGATGCTCTTGCAAAATTAAACCTTTGAAGATTTCTATGCATATTAGCATATATAATCAAGAGAGACAGCTATAAACTGAAGCATAAAAATAAGTGATTGACAATGAAACCTTGCACAGAGAAGAAAAGAATGATAATACTCCACTACCTTTAAACATGAGATTCACTTACTTACCTTCACTGCTGTTCTGACCAAGAAACTAATACTGAAGGAAGAGAAGGGACTTGTTCCATGTGAAGCAGTTGGTTAAGGCGGGACTGGGTCAAGAAATCACCATACTTCAAGTTCTTTTCATTATGTTCATTGTGCCTGCAACAAGACTGCATGTTCCTGCCCTGGGGCCTTTGCACCAGTGACTGCCTATGTTTGCATAAATAAATGTATTTCTCTAATTTCCCTGAGGGCCCTCTTCCTCTTAAGAAATTCCAGAACATAGAGATGACTCTGACATGTGTGCTTTAGGCATGTCCCGAAGGGTTCTGTTGGTGCAACAGAAATATTCAAATCCCTACTGTGATCAGCCTTTGCAGTCAGGAAGTGGAACCTCCATCCACTCAGTAGACCAGGTCAGTAACCCCAGTGTCTCTTTTGCATAACCCAATTTCCATGAATTACCCTCAGAGTATATTCCGACTCTCACACCTTTTTATGGCCCTTGTTAGGCAGCTTCTCTCCTTCCCCTCTTTCTTGAACCACATGACAACTGCCAAACAGATGTCTGCCTCCATTGTGGCCCCTCATAGAGTGTTTTCTCTTTAATCACATAGAGAATGTGATTACTGTCTATATTAAATAATTTCTACAGGAAAAGATACATTGCCATTAATTCCTCTCAAAATAGTCTCCCTAGGTTCCATCATTCTCACCATTTCCTGGGGCAGTTCTGGAGGTCTACTTTCAAGAGTGTCTAGAGTTGTGCAGTCATGGTTGCCTCAATGTCCTGTTGCCTCAATGTTCTGTTGGTGTAACAGAAATTTGATTAAAAACTTTTCCCTTTAATGGATATTTTGATATCATGACAGAACCACAGGCTGCACTGTGACAGATCCTGTGAATAATGTGGATGAGGACACAGTATAATGTTTTCATGAGGCTGCTTTTCTTTCGAATGGTATATGACAGCAGAATTCACTGTATTTCTAATCACACTTCATAAAAACACTGATAAAACAGGACTTCCAGAACTTCTTCAGAGAGTGGCAAGAATGAGGTGTCTTAGTTACCATTTTTTTTGTGAGACAAATTACTTGATACCCAAAGTCAAAGGAGGAAAGGTTTATTTAGCTCACAGTTTTTACAAGTGTCAGTCCATAATTGGCTGGCTCCAAGGCAGGTTGGTTTCAGAAAGGAATGCAATTAATGGCATGCAAAGGCAGCAAAAGCAAGAAGGGGAGGAAGGGACAAGCTCTTTCCGCCCTTTATGTTGTATGCATGCTACCTGCCTCGGGGAGGGTGTAGCACTCACACTCTTAATCCCAGCATTGTTCCATGAATCGATCACAAACTCTAGATTCAGCCATCTCTGGAAAGCCTACCCTCTGTGGCTGCGTGAGTCTTTGGGGGATGTCTAGACAAAAACCATAACGGATGGGATAACAGAAGGGAGGAGTATTTTGAGGAGGGATTGATGGCAACTGACTGATGCTATTTTTCTGAAATACATTTTAAAAATTTAAACATCCTGTATTTCAGCCATCTATTGTATATTTATTTTTGTAAATATAATCTCTCTTACTTCAAATCATGCCTCTCTGTTTAACATGTTCCCAAAGGTGCTAATCGTGAAAATCTAAACTTTCCCCAAGTCTCTGCCATTGGGGAGCTCAGGGACCTTCTTGGCTTCCCTTGTCTCTGGCCTTTTTTGTCTCTGCTGGCCAATGGCTGGCCTTCAGCTTGGCATGTGCTCTTTCTTTTGCTTAAGAAGCTCTTCCTTATAGAAAAGGCTCCACTCATTGCTGTCTTTTCAAGGAGTCCTCCTGATCCACTGGCACCCCAGTCTGATATGCCTGTGACTTGGTCTTCTCCAATGCAAGTGGAGGATCTGCCCCTCCTGCAATGGATAAAGGCTTAAAGTGATCACATCTTAGTATTACTGGTTACAAGTACCTGTTTTAAGTATCTAATCTGCAGTGGGGCTAAGGATTCTCTATGTGGAGGTTTTTGATAGAGAAAACTTATCGAGAAGCCAGAGTGTTTCTACTCTGGCTACAGTCTACTCGGTAAACATTATGCAGCTCTTACAAATGGTGTTTTCCTTTCCTTGGTCCTTGGATTTATGTGTCTTCTTCCTGACATACTCAAATATTTGTGAAAACACCAACTGATATGCAAAAAAAAAAAATTAAATGCAATAAAGTGAAAAACTAGGTTTCTGTAGGAATGGCTTGCAGGATCTGAAAAGAAATATCACATACTGGAAAAGAAGGTCATATCCAGTGAAAGGCTCTTCTCATGGTAACTGTTGATATTTAGAGCCTTCATGAGATAGAAAGGGAGGCACCATCTCAGCCTAATCAACAGCTGCCTTTAGAGACATTGCTGAGCACCTCTATCACCCGTCTGAACATCTCTAAATTTTAAGTATCCTGGGACTGTCACAAGGCTGGGACTGAGCAGAAAAGTAATATGAGTCATATAGTGCAGGGTGGAGTTGGGGATAGAAACAACCAGGAGGGGAAACATCTCAGAAGCTGCCCCTTCAGAAGGTGATAATGTTCCTGCAGTATATTTGAAAGAACCCAAATACTTGAAGGAGTCAGATTTTTAGATGATTTCACCCAGCATAGGTAAAGAACATTCTTCATCAAGCAGAATCAGAAGAGGTAAAGTGACGAATGGACATGAGTCTGTGTAATAGGGGACATGGACGTCAGCCCTTGCTTCATCTGTGGGGGATTTCTAACAGTAGAAGGACAGTAACACCAAACCCTAGCTGATCTATTGACATAGCCTCTGTTCTTGTGAGCAGTGCAATGCTGATCAATAACAGGTAGGAATGAAGAAAGACACCAGGTGTGTAAAGAAATTCTGAAACATAAAAGCTGGTAGAGAATATATTAGTTTTCCAGAACTGCCTTGACATACTACCATGAATAGAGTGACTTAAATAACAGAAACATTATTTATTGCCTCAGAGTTGGATATTTTCTGGAAATATAGCCAGGACTCCTGGAGGGTAGAATTTTGAGGTCAAAGCATCAGCAGGCCCATGCTCCCTCTAAGGACACTAGGGAAATAATTGCAGAGCTTTCAGCTTTTAGAAATTCCTTGGCCTGTGGAAGCAATCTTCACAGATAGTTCTCTATGTTTGTATGTTTGCATCCAAATTTCCTTTTTTTTAAGAAGGACACCACTCTTATGTTTGACCTCATCTTAACTAGTTACATCTGAAGACCTATTTATAAATAAGGTCATATTCTGAAGTATGGGGATATTAGGACTTTAACCTATGAAATATGAGGGGACACAACTCAACATACAACACAAAGATAAAATATATGAAAATAAAGATCACCAGAAAAGGAAGATAATTTGGAAAGCGTGTGTTTTGTATTTTCAGTGTAATATAAGACAATGCGAATTTTGTATAATAAAATGGAATATAAGGCAAGAACCAAAAGGTTGAGAGGAGAAGGAATATTGAGTTGAGAATCAGGTGAATGTGAAAGGAAAATGGGAGAATACGCATAAACTTTGCATGGAAGCTCAAAATAGCAAATGGTGGATTAAAACTCAAGTCAGATATAATAAGATTTAGAATCAACACTATAGAAATCTGAATTGATATGTAAAGTGCTAAAATACCTTTTTAGACTATTAGGAAAATATATAGAGATAAAATATCTAGAGATTAATATAGAAAACAGAACCACAGACATTTAAGAGATGGCTATCAATGAAATATAGATATAGGTAGGTAGGTAGATCTATAAATAGATTAATCAATAGAAAAAAGATAGATGGATAGATGCGGGATAGAGAGCATGTAAATCAATATAAATAAAAATGAAGAGACATATAATGGAGAGAAGAGAGGCATAAGTAAGAAAAAAAGACATGAAAAAGATGGATAAACACTGGGAACAAAATTTTCTATATTTCAGCTTCAAGAGATAAAAATACTTTCTTTGAACAAAAAGTGATAAAGTCACAGGGACCAACACTAAGCCCACCCCAGCTAGTCTTGGGTGACACTGGCTGAATCCGTGAGCTTCTCTAGTTCCTGATCAGTCACAGTACTTGCTCCTGAAATTCAATCAGCAACTGCCTCACTCTGCTAAGTGGCTTCTGTGGCTAATGCTCAACCAGCAAGTCAAATTCAGGTTTTAGATGTACCCGAACTGTGCTGCTCAAAATACTCTGTGAAGCCATTTCAAAGTGGCGTAAGAAAATAGAAACACATGTCCTGCCAACAGATTCAGAATTACTTCTCCACATCTGTTAATAGAATAATACTAAAACTAGATAGATAGTAATAAAAGACATTTGAATGTCACAAATGACTATTGTTGGACAAATAGAAAGATTATTTACACATGTGGAATAGTTATGCTATTTATTAGCAATCATTCTTATTCCAAAGACATATACCAATTCCTAAGAAAGGTATGAAAATCCCCAAAGCAGTGCAGGTACAGGTCATGAAAACAAATTGCAGGAAGACCCCAGTGACAATGAACGAAATGGGAAAAAGTGTTTCTCAGAACTTTTAAATCAAAGTCAAGAGATTAAATAAAATACATGCAAATTAAAACCATAATCTGGCATTTTATATACCAGATGAGTACAGCTGAGCCCTGATGAAGGCAAGATTAACAAGGGTATGGTGGCATGGACTTGCTCAGTCATTGCTAAGGAAGGGGTAAGTGGGAGTGGACTTCCTGAAGTCCCACAGCATTGTCTGGCAAGAACTCTAAAACAGGATTTGAACATTTCACTCCAAGCTCTTCTTGACTTGATGGTTTGTGTTGAGGAGCCTGCTGTGATTCTGATGGGTTTTAAATAGGTGATCTGTTTATTTTCTCTAACAGCCTTTAATATTCCGTTCTTGTACTGAATTTCTGGGATTGTGATTATTGTATGTCTGGGTGTTGATTCACTTCAGTTATAACTAGTTGGAGTTTTATGACTCACTTATCTATATGCCAGGTCCTTTTCTCATGTTTGGGAAGTTTTCTGCTATTACTTCTGTAAATAGGCTTTTTTATGTCATTTGTATTGGCTCCCAATTTTTGCTGACATCTATCACTCTTAAATTATTTTTCTATGCATCATCCTGCAGCTATTGAATTCCTAGATCTTTTCTTTCATGATTGCTAGCGGCAATCTTGTCCTCAAGGTCTGAAAGTCTATCTTCAGTATTTTTCAAGTAGTTTTGCGAGCTTTCAATGGAGTTTTTAATTCCTGGATATCTCTTTAAATCTGTTCCATGCATTGTAATTCCTTCCTATACTGTTCATTCAAGTTTCCATCATTTTCCTATGCTCCTCTTTTTATCTTATGTCTTCTTTAGGTATGCTTAGCAATTCTTTCATGTTTGTGATTTTTTCTTTTACCTGAAATATTATTTCTGATCTGATCACTTTTATGGCCTCATGAAGTTGTGTCTTTAATTCCTATCCTTTGAGAGATTTCAGGCATGTTATTTCTATTGTCTTCCATGTCTATATCTCCCAGACTTGTTCTATGTGCACTGGAGGTCTGAGATTGCCTTTTGCTCCTTTGTCTTGACATTTTCCTGGGTTTCTCCTGCCACGCTGGTTGCGTGGTCCCTGGCACTTTTCAAGTTGGTTGCCTCTCCATAGTGCAGGGCCATGGGTCAGATATCTGAGTTGCTCTGAACCCTGGTTCCCGGGGAGGCACTGGAGTGTGGGGTGGGCTTGTCCAGACCTGTGCAGCCACACCGAGGCTTCCCCATGGCCAGGAGGGACAGAGCATGCCTTCACCTGGGACTGTCCCACTCACTAGCTTGCCCTTGAGCACAAACTACATTTTCAGCACAGGTATTCATTATTAAGATATTTATAATTTGGGAGACAGCTCAATGATCATAAACATGACAACATAAATTCTGGTACATCTACATGACAGAATATTTTGTAGTCATTAGAGTTTGCAAGAAGTTTTTATGCACAATGTTGATGATACAGCAAGATAAAAATCCTGGATATAAAACTGTGAACAATTTCACATTTATTAAAATTTATGTATAAAATACAATGGAAGTACATCTAATTTTATGATGACTAGCCCTTAATTAATAATTTGGTTATGGGTGATTATTATTTTCCAACTTTTGGCCATTTCTCCCACTGGCTATTTGTAAAATCTCAATTTCTTCAGACATTCTTGAGCTCCTTTATGGTCATCTTTTTTCTTTCCTTAAAATTATACTTTCAGTATAAACAAAATTTTTTATTGAAAATGAGATACTATAGTACCCATTGATCATTCTCTGTTATTCGGTTCAGAATGCCCTGTAATTCTTTCACTCTTTGAATGATTTTATACTTTTTTGTTATGTTTGGTATTATTGTATTTGAAACTATGCTCAACTATAGCAGAGAAAGAAATATTGTGATAGCTATTGTTAACGTGCGGTTGTCTTAATGTTAAGTATTGTGTTGCCTATGTTGTCTGGCTCTGCTCTGCTCTGTACTGACCTCTTTTGTCTTATTCTCTTTAAAATAAAATGGAAAAAAAATTACACTTTCAGCAAAACACAGAATAGAACCACATCTGCCATGGATGGAAGGTAGCATCTTAGCTTCAAGCTATGCATTACAGCTTTCTAGGATGCTGCATGGATTTTCTGGAATTCTCTATTTTTAGGAGAACCATAGCTGTAGCTCAGTGACTCACGAGCTGAAATCCATGCACCTTCCAGAGCTGGGGGAATCTCTGCTAGTTGCAATTGCATAGCTCTTTGTACACTTGCCATATAGCTCCATCAAGAAAGGTTTCTACAAGTCCAGTTTAATAATTGTCCCTCTCTCGTGGCCCTTCCTTGTGATCATGACTGGGCAATTGTTGACCTTGTGTTTTTGTCATAGAATAGGAAGGAGCTTATTGGCCAGATTTCATTATTTTAATAATCATATGCACTACATACAAACCACAGATTTCATTTCAAACAAAAAGATGTTCTAGTGACAGGAGCCAGTTATCATAAAAACATACTCACATAAAGAAAAGAAATAAAGCTGTAAAATAGCATGAGATTAACAGTAAAACACCAAAAAATTTAAAATAATATTAGAAATATATATAAGAAAATTTTACTTCTGCTTCCTTTGGATGGTGGGAGTATCGATTTTTGACTCCTTCATACTTTACCGCACGCCTCACGGTTTCTATCATGAGTCAGAAAACAGAAGCCTATTATTTTCAGAATGTGGTAAGGGTGGAGTGGGCGGGTTAGGGGTAACAACAGCAAAGAAAATTATAAAGTTGATCTTGGAAAAAAAAATCCCCCTAAGTGAAGTCTGATTTTATATTACATGCTGTGGAGGCCAAGCCCGGCCACATCCTGTCTATCAACAACTGTGTCCTGAAGTAGAATTATGAGTAGGACTTTGCAGTTGTGAGCACTCAGACTTAGGTAGATCATGCAAGTTTCCTGCAGCCACACATCTGGTGGAGGGCATCTGTATACTGCTATTATCTCCTCTTTGTGAGTCTCTGGGGGAGGCGAAGAGACATGCCCTGCCCCACAGTGGACTTCCCCAGTCAATCAAGAAGCAGCAAGTGCTAAGTACTTTCAGAAAATTTCCCAGGGGTTCCATCAGGAACTGCATTTCTGTGGATCGTAGGGACCTACATTTTTCTTGCCCTGGAAAATGAATGAAACCTACCTAGCATGTACAATAAAACATTTACAAAATCTCTCTCTCTCTCTTTCTCTTTGTCTCTCTCTCATCTTTCACTTCCTCTCCCTCTCTCCCTTACTCCCTTCTTCCCCTCTTTTCCTCCTCCCTTTCTTCTTTGTCTTCTTTTTTTCTATTAAGTTTTTTCTTTTGCACATGCAGCCATAAAGGCAGCTGAGGTGTGACTTTTGTCCTTGTCCTTGAAGTTGTAGGACATTCGCTCTTTTTTTGAGCTTCTGTTTTATGCACTGGATGCCCAGAGAGGCAGAATACTCTGAAAGGATCAAATCATGTGGCCTGGTTGATATTTATAGCATTACAACATCATTCCCCAAAGCCATATTCACTGGGGCCCTGCTTCCTGGAAGTATGCAGAGTTTGCCTGGCAGCCCCATTGGGGACCGGGTTCCAGTGCCCTCAGGCGGGACTGCTGGATGCCATGTTCTACAGTGTCCAGCATCTTTTGTTCTCCTACATAATTTAACTCACTGTTACTCAAAGGAATATTATAGGAAATGTGTGTCCTGGGAGCTTAGGAATGCTGTTTCATTTGGCTTGTAGGTTCATTTTTGTGCTGTGAATAAACTACTTTTCGGTTATGACTTTTCCCCCTTTGCTTTTCCTACTTTCCCTAGATGGTCCAGAGGGCCACAGGCTGCCTACACATGCCGGAGGCCAGAGGTAGGCTAAGGGATTTCTGCCAAAGTGTGCCTTTACCCTGAATTAGCAAGGAATGGAGGCAGAAGCATGTTCAGATTCCCATTTAGTTTGTGGTTGTCTGACCTAGGAAATTGCTTTTCTTTCCAAGTTTGCACCCAGCGAGTCTCAAATAGATTTGATGCTGAGCAGAAAGTGTATATATTTCAATGAATGATCAAACTAAGTTGGCTGTCACAGGAGGAAAAGCGCAAAGACAAGCTCAGGGAACACTTTGGGACTTCTGGCACTGTGGGTGCAGATCCCTGGCTATAGGTGTCTAGGCTGGTAGAGAAAGGATGGCTTTTGCTGGGCAGCTCTGTTGGGGCACTTAGAGCTTACCTGCTATCTCATGAATGCTCAAAGCCTACCCTCAAGCAAAAGGCAGCCTCCCCCTTCCTTAGATAAGGGAGCCAAGGCTTCTAAACACTGACTGTCCTTGTTGATGTTTCACCATGACAAAGTGGAAGAGATCAGAGTAGAACTCAGGACTAACTATGCCCCAAAAGCACTTTTCTGAATTTCTCTTCTGCCTTTTGATAGTCACGGCTGAAATTAAAGAGTTTGTTTTTGGGTTCAATATTTAATGAAGTACTATCCTGGACTCCAGTCATTCCGGTTCTTTACTTCTGAGGACAGTGAGAAGGCAGAGGGGGTCATCATGTCGTCAGCCTTTGCAAGTGTCCCTTTGGATTGCCTGGCCACGAGTTTGCCCCTCAGTGCAACTTGTGAAATAATCACACAGTGCAGGGCTGAGCAGTCTTGATGTGAATGTGAAAGGCCCCTTTAGACTTTGCAAGGCCCACTGAAGAAAACATAGCCTGTACCATTCACCCACGTACATCGCGCTGACTCTTCCTGTCCCTTGGCAGGGCTTGGCTAGGATGTCTTGAACTTTTCCTTAAAGGATGGATGTGGCTTTGTGACCAGGAACTGCTGAAATGTTGATTTGAGGAAGAAGTTGGGCCTGGTACAAGTGCAGGGGAGGAAATGGGAGGAATGTATCCACAACATTGATCGATCCCCTCACCCCCAACTTCACTTAGAGTCCTGTCAAAATAGCTCCTTTGATTTCTGTTGCCACAAAACTTGTTTGGTGTTCAGAAGGCTGAAGACTTGTGTATGAACAATGGGTTCCTGAGCCTCAGGCTTGGGAAACACATCTATAGCTTTGGAGGAAACCCCTATCCACATCTGAGTTTCAAACCGGCTCTGGAGGTCCGTTCTAGGTGATAAGACAGACTATCTTGGATATCTCTCTATGGACCTTCAGACCCCAAAGCGTCTAACCTGTGATTAGAATTGTACACTGCCACAACCTTGGCTTGCCATGGTCATGCCTGTATTTCTCTCTGATTCTCAACTTTGAAATCCACCTCCAGATGGGGATATGCCCTGCAGAACTGTTCAATTCATGTTAACGAGGCTTCGAGGTCCCTGCCTGACACTGGCTACTTGTGTTAATTAGAGTGAGCCACTGCCTAATGCCCCTGCACTGTGGATAATGTAAGCTTAGTTTCATTCAAGCTTATATGCGTGAGTTAGATTTTCACCCTGAATGGCAGACATCAGTTGCTGTTAGCCCACTATTCTTATTCAGAGAGGAGATAGAATCCTAGTGTTTTAAAAATTTTCTGTGAGAATCCATTATAATTTGAAATGTAATTTTATTCTGTTAAAGTTTTTAAGTATCAAGTACCATTAGTAATAAAAGTCATCTTTTCAGAAATGAAAGGCACTGGCAAAGAAAAAAGGATAGTGTTGGTACATACTTGCTTTCTGACAAGTTTTTAACTTTCTAATAAAAATACCATTATTTCTTAAATTAGTGTCACTTGACCAAGGACTAATGCTTAATAAGCAAAGAAGTAATCAACGTACCTGATTTTTCATACTTAAGAGAATCCACCTAGATCATGTGCGCAGTGCATGTTCTTATCTTTTTTTGTGAAAGGAAATTTGTTAGGAGCTGAACTGAAGCACATATGGTTAATACTTCTTCAAATAAAATGTATACTTACGTAACAATAACTCGGATTTTCTGTGAAATGCCGTGTAATTACCTTCTAATTTAATATTGACCTTCCCCCAGGAAATCCAAATTATTGAAGATTTGTCATAAGCTGAAAATTATGGATTCCTGAAGATTGTTGCAAGCAATGTAATTTGGTCCTTTGGTAGTTGGATTGAGCAGAGTTTTCTCTGCACAGTTGTGTTTCTGGCAGAGTGGTAGTTTACAGAAATTGCTTGGGTACATGGTGATGGACAGGCTCAGATGAAAAGATAACTTTGGTGTTATGCTCTGGGATTCATGTTTCCCACAAGATGACATCTTTATCAACTCTGGGTCACACCTAACCTCAATTTTATTATGAAAGGTTTGCAAATGCCTTCTTGGAAAAAAAATAACTTGGGCTGAATTTGTACTGTGAAGACTCCAGCATCCCATAAACCTGACACTGTAACATTTTTACCAAAGATGGGGCAGGATGACACAAAGACCTGGCAGAAACTCCCCAAACTATAAATCTGGAAAACAGAGTTTCACCTCGGATAATTTAGGAGGTCAGAGGGCAGGTCTAAGTTCTCAGCCTCTGGATACAAGGGAAGACTGGGAACAGTAGCAGACGTGTGTGTGTGTGTGTGTGTGTGTGTGTGTGTGTGTGAAATACATTTAAAGCACATTTACTCTCCCTTGTTTTCAAACACTTGAAAACATATTTTACTTTGCTAGCAAGAAAAGATAGAGGGAATAAAGACTCAGCAGTTTCTATGAATAGCAGTGCTGAAATGTTCAAACAAAAGAATTCAAGGTGTTTCCCGTAACCCCTCTCCTTCCCTAGAGACTTCTTGGGTTAATAAATTAATCAAAACCAAGTGTAACCCAATCTATATGAGGGAGGTATCTCTACACATACCAATATCAAAACACAAAAGCATCCAAAGTGATCTTTGGTTAAAATGGAATCTTGATCTGTTATTTTGAACTGAATCTAATGAAACAAATGAATAGAAAATTTGGGGATTTTCTGAGGCAATAGTTATCAGTACTGATGTGGACAGATGTTATTTACCTGAAAGGGATGAAAATGAATGAAGCCCTCGCTTCTCCTCCTCAGGGTATCTGTTTTGTCCCTCCCATATTCCTGCTTGTGCTCACCCAACTATATTTGTTTTCCTTTGGAGACCTAATGACAAGTCATAGGATATCTATTACCACACATTATAATAAAGCAACACTTGGAATTTCTACTTTAGCTGGGACCAATCCAGCATCCCGGGAAGCAAGAATCTGCCAAGTTTCTATCTCCTGGAATTCAGATGTTTAATCAGTGACACTTGCTTTGCCAAGGTTGTAAAAATAAAACAACCCTCAAAATACTAAGCTTTTATTTTGGTCTGCAAAGAAATTCAAATGCTCAGCTGATGATCAAAACTTAAAACCCTTAGATACAATACAGTAGAAAATAATTGCATCGATCTGTAGGAACCCCTTAAATAGTTATAAGATAAAACATAGAAAATAGGCCTGATGTAGAAAATGTTAGTGTGCCCAAAATCCCGGCTAAGTTTGTTTTCCTAGTTATCTTGAGAGTTCTATCTTATTAAAACTTCTGGGTCCAAGTTTACTAAGAATAGTTAGTTTAACTATACCTTGAACCTATGCAGAACTATGATGATATATTAATGTGTATTTACATGTGTGGAAGCATTTTTGCATGGCAATTTTACTATCTCATGTTCCAAGCTGCATATGTTATTTACTAAAAATCATATCTATCTCATAGTGGCACGTATTCTATCTGAAATGAAATCATTGCTGTGTCTTACATTCCAAAGCTATCATCATCATACTGTATTTGCACTTGGTGGATGCTTGATAATTTGAAATACAGTCGTCTAATAATATGGGGCTCCTGGACCCCCCTTCAGCATGCTGAAGTCCCTTCTATAGAGTGATGCAGCATTTGCTAAAGGACTTTTGTATATCCTCTTGTATACTTTAAATTATTTCCAGATGACTTATGATACCTAATACAATGTCAATGCTATGTAAATAGCTGTTAAACTGTATTGTTCAGGAGGAAATGACAGATATGCCTGTACATGATTGGCCCTCTGTTGCTGGTTGGTTGACTGTGAGGATGCAGAACCTGAAGGCATGGTGGGTTCACTGTGTCTTGTGTTTAGTGTGCTTGAGTGCAAAGGGAATTTGCTAACAAGACATCAAATTTTAATACATTCAGTGGAGATTTAGCATAGTGTTTCAGGGTTTGGAAAAGCCCGTTCATTTTATGAGGGATAGAATAAACACAGTAAGGAAGGTATAACACAGCTATGCACATGCTAGGAAAATTCCATAGTGGGTTCTGGTCTAAGAATGCTCTCTGGCTACTGGGCCAGTACTGAGATTTGAGTCCCTGTGCTCCCACACCCCAGGGCCTCAGCGGGCCCTGGGTCAAGGACTCTGCAAAGCACAGGGTCCTTGAGGCGTACAGCTTTCAGCAACATGCTTCTGGCTTCCAGAAGGCAGCTGGGCATAGCAACTGTAGTTCTGTCTCTTACTAACTGAGATTAATAAAAGCAGACATACTGATGCATTATTCATTATTTTCTTTGTAATGGAACCCAGAGTACTATAGTACTGAAGGCTGCTCTATGCTTCAATACTAGCTCCAGGCCAAAAAAAAAAAAAGTTAGGAGAAGAAGCAGAATGGTTATCCACTGCCTGCTGCCTACCTGGATTACTGTGAAAATTCTTTCTGTCTGAGACCAGCAGACAGATAGTGGTGTGCCACTAAAGAGGCCTGTTATGACTTACAAAAGATGTAGAAGCCTATTTTAAAATTCACAAAGATTTCTCCTTGTATAAAAAGTGGGGTAACATATTCTAATTATAGCTGTTATAAAGGGTAGACCTCTGTTTGTCACTTGTGGACTAAAAAAAAACAAAACTGGCTTTTCAGTTTATCACAAGCTCAGCAGGAGAACTTGGATGGTGGGGGGATTCCTTTGCACAAGAGACCAGAACTAAGATGCATAGCCCCTGAGTTTTGTCTCTGAATTTGCAGGAAGCTGGATTTACCAGGATCCAGCTCCAGACTCCTCCTCAGTGGTCAGGTTTCCAGAACTAGCATCTGTCTCTTGCAAATTGTTTTTCTGGTTGGCATCTTAAGTGTGCAATGTCACCCGTTCCCCTGTGCAAAGAGCCTTTCCAAGACACTAAACCATACAGTATTTTTGTGCCCAGTTGGAAGCTGCATCCTGTTGGCTGAAGAGATTTCCCAGTGTCTCTGTGGAGGGGCCTTACGGATTTTTAGGAGTGATATAAAGACACAGAGGATGTGTGGGAAGTTTGTGTTGGAAGGAGCTTGTCTGGTCTGGGGGTGATTAAAGATGATAAATTGTGCTCTGCCAGAACGGTGTTCAGTCTTACTCCCATTGACAGTCTCCCTGTTGATGGCGGAGGTGGGAGGCAGCAACATTTTTAAGATTATGAAACCGGTGACCCCATATATGAGTGTGTTAACTCTGCTTTTGCCACGAAGTGACACAAACTTGGGGTACAGCACAGTCTGTTTAGGGAAAGGGTGCTCAGAAACCGCTGCTTTGGTTGAATTTCAGATTTTTGGCATGGATACTGATGGCTGGCTCTTGTGCAGTGGTGACTAACAGACCTGGGATCAGATCCGACTGATAAATGCACGTCAACCGAAACAGAAAGAAGACCCTTCCTGCTTGTGTACCCATTGTGTCCACAAAACGGGACAGTTCCCACATCCCTCTGCACGGGCCCTGGAGGAGTGGGATTCGCCCCACGGTGCCTCTGCAGCTCTGAAGCTGTAGGAGCTCTGAGGACTTCCCAGCAGCACTGGCAGCTGCTGCACTTGGCTGAGATAATGAGGCCAGGGACATAGTCAAATAGGAAACCTTCATCCTTAACAAGCTGGCCGGAAGTCCCAAGAAGCCCCAGCTCACAGGCAGCTCCTTCTTTCTCTTCCCTGCCCCTCCTCCTGCCCTGCTTTGCTTTTGGAGGTACAAGAGCAGTGTGGGTTGGATGAACTCTCCAACATCGTGATTCCAAGACAGAAGGCAAAATAATAACGACATTAGAACAAAACAAAACAAAACAAAACACATTTGGTAATTTGGCAGTTTCTTATCGAGCTAAATATAGTCTTACTAAGTGACCCAGCAATAGTGATGATCTTTGGTACAGTATTTATTGGAATAAACTAAAGATCTTTAAAAGCTACACACAAATGGCTACAGTATCCTTGTGCATAGTTAGCAAAACTTAAAGGCATCCAAGCTGTCCATCAGCAAGTGAACTGCTGTGTATTTGAACAATTGAATATTACTCATCAATAAAAATAAATGAGCTATCAAGCTATGAAAATTTAAATGCACATTGCCAAGTCAGAGAAGTAATCTGAAATGATATTCTATTCTCTGACACTCAGAAACAAGCAAAACTGTAGAGAAAGTAAAAGAGCAGTGGTGCTCTGAGATGGGGGAAAGAAGGAGGAAGGGAAGGGAGAGTGTATGGAGCATAGAGGATTTTTAGACCAGTGACAATGTTCCCTATGGCACTGTGATGGAGGATGATGTGTGACATCATGTGTTTGTCAAAACTCAGAGAATGTACAGCATCAAGAGTGAAGTGTAATGTAAACTAGACTTCAGTTTATCATGGTACGTCAAAACTGGGTTAATTACAATAAATGCACCACATTAAGAAAAGATGCTAATAATAAGAGAAATTTGGAGGAGTGGAAGGAGTCTATTGGAACTCTTTGTATTTTCTACTCAATTTTTCTGCAAGCCTAAATGCTCTAAATAATTCAAGTCTATTGCTATAAAAGAAATCATTTTTGGAAGCAGTGAGCAGTCTATAGAACTGGTCTTTTGCTGGGTGGAGCTGGAGGTTGGGAATTTGGACACTGAACAAAGCTTACCTAATTTGGATTTCTCTGCAGTCAGATTTGATAGGCTTTGGTTCTGGTGGGCTTGAAGAAATTCTACTCAAGAATTAAGTGGGCATTTTACTTTCCAGCTCCATTCCCTCTCTTCTTGCTTTGTTTTTGTTCATATCATTTATAATACTGAGATAAGCAAGAAAATTTTTTAATTATTGCAGTCAACATATATAAATTTTGTGGGGTTATATATAGTCTATTGAGCATCTACAATGAATACCTTATAACTTTAGGAACTGAGAAAGATACAAAACTTTCTTGAGTTGTAAATTTCTCAAGAAATCTGAAACTCATTAAAGAACAATTATTATAATAAAACAATTTTATTATTACATAACAATATAAAAATTTTAGTAGTCCATAAAAGAGACTGTCAGGCTTACAATTCAGTTCATTGCCCTGTACTATTGAAGAGTAAATTCTCTCTTTTATCTCTTTTTTCTTTCTTTTTTCCTTTTGTTTTCTCTCCCTCACCCTTCTTTCCTTCCTTCCTTCCTTCCTTCCTTCCTTCCTTCCTTCCTTCCTTCCATTAGGTTTTTGCACATGAAAAATGTGATGGATCAGTGGGTCCTTTGGTGAATTAATCAGTCTTTGTTTTGCCATATTCAACTTAAGTTTTATTAGAAATGGCAAACATTAAATACAGATAATGCCACAAATGTGGACACAAGACATTAAATTTGCTTGGTTGCTTTCTGATCCTGACTCTGTGCTTGTGCTGCCTGAGGAACTAAAAGAAACAGATTGGCTGAATGTCATTGAACAAGAAGGGAAATTCAGAGGTGCCATAAGATTTTGAAGACTTTATACTAAAAAAAAGATGCCAAGTATCTATGATATGGTTTGGATGTAGTTTGTCCTTCAGGGTTCCATGTGTTAGAGGATTGATCCTTAGAGTGTCAATATTATGAGGTGGGGGGGCATTTAAGAGGTGAGCCCAGTGGGAGGTCTTTAGGTCCTTTGGGTTAACCTGGCTCTAGTGAGACCCCTTCTGTCTCTGGCTTGCAGTTGGCTGTGCGATTTCTTCTTCTGGCGTACATTCCTGCCACCATGATGCCATCAACTATAGGATCCTCACTAGAGTTCAGCAGATGTCAGTGCCTTGCTTTTGACCTGTGAGCTAAATAAGCTGCTTTTCTTTATAAAGTACTCAGCCTCAGGTATCTTGGTATAGTGATAGATAACAGACAAATATGATTTGATTATTTTATATAGACTAGATATTAAAATGATAACTTTTTGGACGTTCTTCAGGTCAAGAATATGTAGTTAATATTAATTCAAACTGTTCCTTTTCTGTGTTTTAAAATATAGTACTTGGAAAATGTTTGTTATGCTATCATAAAATACTATATCATTATATGCTGGGTAAACAAGAGAGATGTTATTTTTTCATAACTCTGGAGGTTGGAAATCTACAGCATGTCTGGAGTCCTATTCTGAGGCCCAAGCAACAGCAATCTCACTCAGAAAATAGAACAGAGACACTAAAGTCAGCATTCAGTGACTTAGTGTCCCATGGGTGCAGTTACAAATGGTCCCTGTCTTGGGCCCTGGGGTGGGTTTTTAAAAAAAAATTGTCTTAAAGGCAATATAACAAAACAATAAAACAGCAAAACAATGAGAACAATATTGGACTTCAAAAACCAGACAGAAGGAAATTCCTCATAGTTGTTATATTGCATATTGTTATCCTATAAATAGATGCTCAGGCTATTGGATCTGGGCCTGAAAAGTCAGTTAAGCAATACAAGCATTAGGGTTTTTTTTTTTCTCACTTCAGTTTTTATCATCTCAGCCTGTGTTCCTCTGAATCAGCTGGTTGCCTATGGGAGGCGACATTCTTCTTGTCTCCTGGCCTGTGTATGGGATGGCTCACAGGAGGACAGGTTCACTTCTGGGTTCTCCTCCCCGCCTGTGTGGCTGCTGCTGGCTTACTGAAGTACAGATTGGAATCTTGATTCTCCTCCTAGCCTACATGGCTACCAGTTACTCACAGGAGGGCTGGTTGGCTTCTTGGTTCTTGGGGTGGGCTTTAGATGTTTGAGTTTCTCTTTTTTCCCTGGTGTGCTTTTCAGGTAGGATCGCAGAGGCTGACTGAGCAAGCTGAGAACTTGTAACTGCTATGCTTGGCCGTGGGTGTCTCCACTACTTTTTGGACAGGGCAACAAATCTCATTCTGAAGTCCCATCCTTTCCAGGAGGCAGAGTCCATGCCTGTCATTCTGGCCAGTCATTCATTTGCCTGGTACAGTGCTGACTCAGGTTCTGTGCAACTTTGGCTTACTTCTGCTAAGCCTCAGTTTTGTTACCCACATGTACAAGGACCCAGTGAAGGCCAAATGAGCATCAGTGCCATCAGTGCCTAGCAATAGAGGAGAAACAAACATGACCTACATAGGTGGCCACTGTCAAACCTATGTCTATGTAGATGGCCTGGGCCAGAGTCAAGTCACACCAGAGGAATCTGCCATTTTATGCATTAGGGTTGGTCCTCAAGGAACACTGAATAGAGCTCCCACGGCCACAGTTCTGGATCCTATCTGGAGATCAGGAGATACTGGGATCATTCTTCTAGGTCCATTTTTACACCTACAACTTAGAAAATAAAAGTAACTTGTAGGTCATAGGAAAGGGACTCTCCCAGTAATTCTTGGGCAGCAGTTTGTGGGCATCTTGCTGGGAAATTTTATGGCAGGTGTAGAAGACACAGATAGAGATGGGAACAGGTTATTTGTCTGGAGAAGAGAGGAGAATGCAGATATGAGGTGTGATCAAAATATATAGTGAATGTTTAAATTAAAAAATAATTTATTACAGTGAAAGACATATTGCCATTAATCTCCCTAAAAATACTGCTCTCACTTCAAATATACCTATCCCATTGTTATTTCACTTTCTGAAATAGTTCTGAAGGTTTTCTTTGAGTGTCTTTATGAGGTGTGATAATATATATGGTGAATGCTATTACTGAGTGCCATCCGGCAGAAAGCCAGTCTTGCAGCAAATAGATGGTGTGTCCTCATTAAACTTATCTACCTTTCACCATGAGACTCTTTCACCATGAGACTTCTGACTCTTACCCAAAGTAAAAATGAACATGAAAAATAAATGTTTTGAATTGATTGAGGACATTGAGACATCTATGACAACACAATTAAAGACACAAAAGAAGACTTCTGCCACTGCTGCAGAAAGTGGCAAGAACAACAGAATAAATGTATTCAAACAAAATAGAGAATTTGAAGGAGATTAAAAGCAATGTGTCTTGTAGTCAAAACACTTTTTAAAAAATTTTAAATATTCAATGTATGTTTTCATCACATGTGTCAGATTCCTAGAACTGTTGTAACCAGTTACTGGAACACAACTGGGATAAAGCAGGATCAATGTACTTGCCCACCATTCTGGAGGTGATAAATCTGAAATCAAGGTGTTGGCAGGGCCACACGCCCTCTGAAGTCTCTAGGGCAGGATCCTTCCCTGACTCTGCACTGACTGGTAGCTGCGTCACGCCAGGATCTGCCTCTGCCATCATATGGTCTCTGTCCTGGTTGTCCTCTAGATCTATGTGTTCAAATTTCTCTCTCTCGTTCTCTCTCTCTGTCTGTCTTATATAAATACCAGCCATTCTATTTAGTCATTGGATTTTACTCCCTTTGTTTTGTATCATCTCATTTTAACTTTATTTTATCTGCAAAGACTCTCTTTCCAGATAAAATCATATTAATAGTTACCTGAGTGTTAGACCTTTGGGGACATCATTCTCTGAATTATAATATATAGAGAAACAGTGGAAGACTAGGGAATTTATAGCTGGGCTGATGAACTTGGATTTTGGTTTCTATTTGGTCAGTATGCAAGGAATGGGGTGGTGAAAAAGCTTAAGATGACATCATTTTTAGACTCCTAATCCAGCAGCAGAATGTAGGATGGGGAATTAAGAAAGCATGCATGTGGGCTGGCTAGCTATCGGTAGGTTATTATGTTATTCTAGCAGACAGCGTCACAGCTTGCCAATATGAATGATGAATAGTCCCATGGGGGAAGCATTATGTTGGTGGGATCAATGTTGGATGGGAGATGAGGATGAAGAAGTGGAGGATGGATATAGAGGGAGAAAAGAAGGGAGAAGAAAAGGGAAAGGGGAAGGGGAAGGGAAGGGAAATGGAAGGGAGGTCAAGGGAAGGAAAGGAAAGGAAAGGGAAGGGAAGGGAAGGGAAGGGAAGGGAAAGGAAGGGGAGGGAAAGGAAAGAAATGGAAGGAAAGAGAGGGAAGGGAAGGGGAGGGAAGGGAAGGGAAGGGATGGGAAGGGAAAGGAAAGAAAGGGAAAGAAAGAGAAGGAAAGGGAAAGGAAGGGAAGGGAAGGGAAGGGAAGGGAAGGGAAGGGAAGGGAGAGAGAACGCTGGAGGAGGCCATCCAAAAATATTAACAGAGGTAGAGGAAAAGAGAAAGATAAATTAGCTTTGAATCTTTGGACAATTAGGTGGTGGCAGCTAGTCTGCAAAGACAGATTCAACAGAATGTTGGGGATATGCATATAGAATTTGAGCCCCAATCATGGATTGTAAGATGTTTGCAACAATGCAAAGGATGCACAGTGCATTCACAATTGTTATTTTGCTATGGAATTTCTATTTTATTGTTATTTTGCTGTGGAATTTTGTTTTAATTTTTGCATGAAATAAAAATAAAAAGGGAATAGAAGAGCCTACTCGAGGTGTACTATTTCTTGATTTGGATTTTGCATGGGGACGTGAAGGAGATGACGAAAGGGAGATAAACATTATTCTTCACTGTTCTAAAGGATGGCCTCTATTATGAATTTTTTAGATCTTAATAAAACTATTAATGGAATTTTGTGTTGATAGTTAGATGTTCTTACTCTTGTGTTGAGTAAAAGATGACCACTGTCTTGAAAATGTTGTTTGAGGGTCTAGGGAAAAAGCTCAGAGGCATAGCACCTGCCTGACAAGTACAAGATCCTGAGTTCAATTCTTGGTACCCCCCAAATTAAAGCATTGTTTGCTTGTTCTGTTTTTTTTAAATATAAATTTTCAATATATTGTTTATTTAATACCAAATGTTAATTGCTCAGTTTTTTACAAATATACCAAGGCTATGTAAGATCTTTAGGAAAAACTGGAAACTTTTTTAAAAAATACAATAAAATAAATCTGTCTACCATAAGAAATCTACAAGCACCAACACTGAAAATAAAATGAAATGAAAAACTAGAAAATAGAAGATGTTCTGGATATCTGAACAAATTTTGACATTGACATTTCATTTTATGCGTTGCCGTTGTGTTGAGAATGGTATTCTATTTTCAGACTACTTAAAATTGATGTTAATAAATACAAACTGATAAAAATAAATGAGACATAGCATATGCTTTCAGGAATTTAAAATATTAAAGAAAGGGGAAAAAGAACTCCACTTCTATACAAATAATTATAATTAGGTCTGGCTACATAGTTTATAGGTCCCGGTTCAAAATGAAAATTTTTCTCTTGTTCAAAATTTAAGGATTTCAAGATAGTGGCCACATATAATTAAATCAAGTGAGGGACCATTCTGAACTACGTGACCACACATCCATAGAACCTGTCCTAATTATAACATTAGCCAGATGCTACTATAAAGATGATACTGGGGAACTGTGTGTGTTTGCCTGACTTTGACTTCCTCTTAGCTGTCATTTCCAGTCCTGTCTTTACTACTGACTGACTTTCTTACTATACCCTACAGTTCAGATACAAAGCACTTCCTATGTCTCAGATATATTCTTTTGGGTTCTCCCCTTACATGCACGTTCACACAAGTCTCTGATCAAATATCACTGCATTGAACGGCCTGACCAGTTTAGTTACCACTTCCTATCGTTCCCTCCTTATTCTGGATTTCTTGTCTAAGAGCATCCTCCCTTGCTGGCCAAATGTCTGTGTGATTAGCAGTTCTTGCTGGTCTCTCTCAGTTAGAGTGGAAACTTTGTGTGGTCACGGAGTCTGTCTTGCCCACAGCTATATCCTTAGAACGTAGAACAAGACTTGGTACAATTAAAGGAACCAAGAAATAACTAAATAGGTGAAAAACATGAATGAATGAAGAATGGCTGAAGACATGTTGTAAGAATTCCTATTTCTGCCTTGAGAAACAGAGAAGTTCCCAGCTGACTGGTTGGTTCTGGTCTTTGGTGACTGTCATGGTTTATGTCAGTGGCCCCTAGACCTCATGTGTTTGCATTGTGCATTTGTGATTGGTTCATTGTCTAGCCTTGGATTGATGGTGTCAGTGCTACACCCGCCTAGGGGTGGAGCCAGCATACAGTGGAATGGCAGGAAGAAGGTGTGTTTCTCTCTTGTGGGTTTCTACCTTGCTGTTTGCAGCTGCCATGAACTGCGGCCCGCCATGCCACCCTGCCTTGAGCCAACTGAGTATGGACTGAAACCTCCAAAAACTGTAAGAAGTAAACCTTTCCTTTCCCAACTTTGGGCATCAGGTATTTTGTCTCAGTGACGAGTAAGAGTAAAAAGTAACTAAGACAGAGAATGAATTGACTGCCAGTGAGGAAGGCTTGGTGCATTTGAGATGATTGTGTATATTCTGCCCTCCTGGATCATCATCTACCATTTCCTCAGCATATATTATATATTTAAGAAGCTCTATTCACTTTACATACATTATGCCATGTCTTGAAAATTTCATCTTTATTCACAACTGATAACGCAGTTCAAAGGGTCTGCTCTACTCACTAGCGTATCTTCAAAGGATTTCTACCCATAATCCCTGGAAAGGTGTTTCACTGCTCCCAGCCATGCTTGATTCTATTACCTTACCATGTTTTTCATAGATGATTGGAGCAGAAGTGGTCTCCTGACCCAACACAAACTAATCAGCTTGCTAGAAACTGATCAATATCCTGTCTCAAAAATTTGAACAGAGACAGAGACTCTGTCCAACTGATTATGGGTGTTGTGCCTAATAGACCCAGGAATAGTGCTTCTGTTGTTCATTGAAGAGATAGGAGAAAGGAGCAAAGCCAAGAGTCAGGGGAAATAGAGAAGACAGGATGACTCTGGGGCTTCCTGAGTGATGGGAGGGTTTATCTGAAAGTTTCCTGGCTGTGTGGCATTGATCTATATCTCTGAGATCACTTTTATGTCCTTGTAATAACCCACTTTGGGCACCTGACACTCTCACCTTCTGAGATTGAATCAGATATTAACCAAAATTAACCAGAAAAACACAACTACAAAAAATATATTTTACTTGCTTTTCACACATTCTTTACATTTCTCTACATTTAATGTAATGTAATGTGATGTGATGTATTTCTATATGTCCTCATGGATATTTTAGAAAATTTAAAAAGTACTGAGTAACATATTTAATCCTCTTGAGGAAAGATGCCAGTTTTGTTAGGAAAACAGATAATACATATATCACAAAGTTTGATTGGAGTGTAGAGATCCATGGAGACAGAATTAGGGATGATGTTAGAGTCAGCTGTGGTAGGGTAGGTAAGAGGCAGGAGTTGCTTTCCAGTTAGAGGAATGGAATGAAGACGACCATGAGACTGTCCTCGCAGCATGAAATTCGCAGGTGTAAATATGACAGCTAAGGCTGTTGGCTGAAATGATCAGAAATGTCGTAGAAGACTTGGTGCACTGCAGCACACACCCCGGTCCACCTCTTATCCCAGATCGGTGGGGCCATACAACCACAGCCCTGCTGGTGCAATCCCACCTCAAGGACAACCTTCTATATCTTTGTGCTTCTTTCCTCTGGGATTTTTTCTAAAGCCATGAGTACCATGATCTACCACAGAGCACCCCGGAAATGTGGGCAGCTACCTAGTAACACAGGGTACTCTTTGTCCTTGGCTGTTTGAGGAGCAGGACATTCAAGCAGATTCTGAAAGGTTTCTCTGAGAATCCCTACAAGGTCACAGTGCCAAGTGCTGTTCATTGGCCCCCTCTTCTTCCCTGTCTCATTCTCACATGTCCACAGCTCCCAAATAAAATACCAGGACTTAACCAAGCCACAAAATAAGTGACATAAGTCTTCCTAAATGAATTTTTAAAAGAACTGAAATTTGCTTCAATTGAATAAATTTCAACTCTACATGCTCTGTAATATAATCATAAATTTTTCTTAATAAGAAATTGGCACCTTGTTTGTCCACTGTCTTTTTGTTTCTCTTAAGTATCATGTTGGAAAAATAAGCTGCATGTAATTTCTTCTTGCTGGTGTTACAGAAAAGCGGGAATCGTGTGTTTGGGTTTGACTGCAACTTGATCAAAGCTCGAGGTCCAGTGTGTGTGTACTCCCTCTCCGTAGCAACGAGGCGTATCTATCATATGCCAATAGAGGTGAGGTGTAAGTGAATTTCTGTGACATTATAGATGAGCTAAATAGGGTAAACTCAATATTTCCTGGTAAGATAACTAGCACTGAGTGCCTTCAACAGAAGGGATTTATTTCTTACAGTTCTGGGAGGCGTGTAAATCCAAGATTAGCGAGGCAGCATGTCAATGCATTATCTCTTCCATATCACCCCCATCACAGTGCCTTCACATAGGAGGGGAGAGACAGATCTCTCACTTCTCATTATAAGGTCACTGGTCCTAGATTGAGGGGCCCGGTTCCATGACAAAATGTCACCCTAATTACCTCTCAAATGTCCCATATCTGATTATTATCACACTGTGTATTAGGGCTTTAACTTAAGAATTTCAGGACTATGTGCCCTGAATTTCAAAGCCATGTATGAAAAATGAAAACAGGAGAGCCCTTATTTGAGTATTAAGCCTTTCCACACAACAACTGCATATCATTTAACCAAACACAAAGCTCTGCTCCATCGGGCTGTCCCAGCAGGATAGCTTAGGGTTAGGGTCACTGCTTTCTCTGTTCCACTTTCAATATAAAGGGATTTGAAATTCTCTGGGGAGTCCTGAATCCACCTGTTACTGGCTGTGTGACTTTGAACTTGCTCCTTTACCTTTCTGAGTTTCAGTTGTTCATCTACAAAAAGAGTATAACAACACTTACATCACAGGACGTTCCTAGAACTAAATGAAGTAAAAACATGGTACACCCATCTAGTGTCTCTGCCTTGGAATTAGCACGTGCTTATTCAGGATTGGCATGATTGCATCTTCGAGGCAAATCTCCATGTGCTTATAACACACAATTTTACCTACATCCCTGGTAACATATGCATGGCTTATGGTAGTGTTTCAGCTTGGAGAGTGTCAGGAGAATAATCCATTAAAGAGGGGAAAAAAATCAATAGCACAATTAGGAAACATTGCATCCCATAATAACACCAGCTGCCATAAAGGGCACTGCTATGGAGTGCTGCTTCTAATGGTACATGCAGCCTGCTGCGAGCTCAGCCTCTCCTCTTCCCATGATGCAATGTCCTCCTAGGACACCATGGATATTGCAAATGCAGCAGATACAAGACATAATTATCCTGCCTTAGTCAACATACAACACAGCGGTTTAAGAGACAACCATTTTTCCTGACTTAGCCAAACCCACATAGTTTTTTGTGTTTGGGTGTGTGTGTATCTCCTGTTTGAGTTTCTCCTTATGTTATTCTCCTTTCTCACTGAAAGAATGTAAAACACTCAGGATAAAGCTGGTTTTGCCGTAGCAAGGAAGCTGGAAGAACTGCGTGGAAGTGCCTTGAAGAATGTTGAATCAGGAATGACTTGCATGTAGCATCCAGCATTTTCTTGTTGAGAACATAATTCAGTTTTCTGCCTTCGTCTTGTCATTGTTCTTCATGATCATTTGATCATCGATTCACCAAGGACCATGTACTTGTGTACTGGACTTTTTGTGGGAAGTTGAGTGTTCATTAAACATAAAGGGTTTTGGCCTCTAGTTGGTCATTTCCATAAGTGAAGGCCAGTTTCAAACTAAACCAAGAGCACACTTTTTAAAAGTAATTTTAAATTTGTTTTAGTTCTTCTCAGAGGGTAAAACAAGATTAAATAATAAAATCTTTCAGCAGTGGAAATGGCTTCTATTAATTTTAGTGCAATTAACCCATGTATTTTATGATTAAAGAGGAAAAAACCAGGATACAATGGAATTTAAAAAACAGATTATAAATCTTTTTTTAAAATTGTGATACATAGTAATTCTATTCACTTTGGAGGATTTATGGATATATATATATATAATATATATAATGTATATATTATATATATAATATATATAATTTTAATCATCTTTTATGCCCTTTCCACCTCCTCTCCCCTCTTTCCCCTTTTCTAGGCTCCCTTCCCCCTCTCCAAGAATCTACCCCCTTACTTCCTGCCATTTATACTTTATTTTGGTCTTTAAATTATTTAGAGTTTGGCTTGGTTCCTTAATTAAGCATCCCAAACCTCCCTTCTCCAATATGAGAAAGTCGCACATGCTAATCTTGTTTGGAGTTGAGTGTCCGATCTGTTCTTTTGCCTCTCTTCTTCTTTCTCTAACATCACTCAGTTACCTAGGGACCAGCAATTATTTTTTCATGGTTCCTGGAGGCTAATCATCCAGCCGCTGCCCCCAACACCCACTTTTTTCTTCCTCTCCATCTCATGTTCTCAAGGGGGAAAAAGCACTTAAAAGTCCATCTTTCAGGGGTTCATCCCACATGCCCTTTCTCATTTTCCAATGCTCAAGAGGGACAAAAGAAAAAAAAACATTTGCATGAACATGATGTCAGTACTCCCTGTGTGTGCAGCTTCCTCACTCCCCACTTGCTGCTTTCTGATCCAAGCCTCTTAGGGAGTAGAGTATCCACTCCTTCAACTTCCTCAGGAAGGACCTGAGGACCCTAAGGGTCTCCTTGTTCCCTATGTGCCCAGGTCCCTCCTTTTCCTGATCTTCATAGAAGAAGCCAATAGGTGAGGTGTGTTTTGAACAGGAGAGGAGCCACGGGTGACAATGTCTTCCAAATTGGATTTTGAGTTGTTTTCCAATGACTGGTCTATTTGCTTTTGATATGAGAAAGAACCATCACAAGCCTGGATCCGTAAATAATAAATAATGCAGTCTAATGCCTGACAAATGACAAATGCTCATCCTGGAGGTCGGGACAGAGTCATACTTGATATTGCAAGTGGTGTGGTTGACATGTTTCCCCTTACAGTTTTCATGGTCTAACTATCGTTCAGGATTGGATACAGGGTGCACTGACTGTTGTTATGTGCAGGTTCTTGGGCGGCATTTCATCTAATCATTGCGCTAGATTTTTCATGGCTGCTTTGTTAAACTTGTTGCTTTGTTTTGTTTATAAAGAGATTTTGAAAGGAGAAACACTTTTGTCCATTGTTGCTTGGGGGAGATAAAGAGAGAGAGAAAGAGCACAAAAATCTTATCATTTTCTAGGCCACTTACTAGTCAACTTTCCCATCTGATGAGAGTAAGCGTCTTCTATGCAGATTGCTTGTCCTTTCAGGTTTCAAAAAAGTCTTAAATTGTGCCCGGAATATAGCTCAGTGGCACAGCTCTTGCTTGGCAAACTCAAGGTTCTCAGTTTGATTCTTGGTTAAAAAAATATCTGAAGTTAGAATGAGTGTCATTTTTAATGTACATTATTTACTTTCAGTTCTTATTTTTAACTCAAGTTCTAGTCATCAATTTGATTTGACAACTAATATCACTACATGTTTTACAAAAGGGGAAACTTCCTCTTTTCCCTTCCTGTTCTCATCTTACTCTGCCTTCTGGAAGCCAACAAATGCTCTAAGAATTCTGCATTTCTTGACATACTTGTGATCTGAGATGTGTTAAAGTCCAGCACTCCTTCCACAGTGATGCTGGGAAGTAGCCGTGCTTCTGATGGGGCTACCCCAAACCAGCAGTCACCAACAGGACCCCATTTTTTCCAACAAGCTCCAGAACCCTGGCCTGGACACAAAATACGCTTTCTACACCGAAGATTTAGAGCAGCCTCTGAAGAATATCATGTCATGAATCACCTTGATTTCATCATTATAAATTTGTTTTACCCATGGCTCAAAGGACAGATGTTTGCCAGTTTGCTCTCTTTGCAGGTCCAGGAAAATGAGTTATTCAAGAGTGTCTTATATTTGTTCATATACAGTGATTAGACAGAAAAGAAGAACAGAATAAAGACATGAATAGCTGGTGATATTTATTTCTGGTATCAAAAATACATATGATCAAAATTTAAAGCAAAAAATTCAAAACAGCAAAAAACACACAAAATAAAAATCTCTTGAAACCAAATAATGTATATATCAGAATATTTTGTGTGTTCTTGTGTATGCACACATGCTCACACACTCTCATGTACATTCTTAATACGTATGCACATGAAAGAGGATTTCATTGCAAAAGACTGTTCGTTCCCCACACTTTGACTTTTATGTCATAAGCATTTTCTCTTGAAGCAAATATAACAGGTGCCTCATGTCTCTTCTTACAGAGGTGTCAAAATTTACCAATTTCCTTCTAATGGAAACATAAATTGTTTTCTTTCCTGAGGCATTATCTGCATTTCTGTCTCTTAATAATGGTTGCATGGAACTTAGTTTATCTCCTTGAGGTAAGTTACTAGCAATCACGTACATTCTTTGAAGTTGTTGATACCTATTGCCCAATTGTCCCTAGAAAAAATGGCTTATGAAAGTAGGTCTACAATCAAGATAACCCATTTCTAACATCTCATGATAGACTGAAATAGTACAAAATAAAATGTACAAGGGACTACATAAAGGTTTTGTGTGCATTTTTTTCCTTCGATACTCATAATCATCTTCTGAAATAACCCTACTATTATTTGCATTTCACGGATATATAAAATGAAGCTTAGAGATCATGAGCTAATTTAATCAGAATCCCACATCTCTAGTTTTGAGTGTAAAGCCTGACTCAGCCACCACTGCAAATGGCATATATGTTGAGCTTCTAGTAAGTGTAGTGTATATAAGGAGGTTCACAGAGATGAAACAAACATAGTCTCTATTTCTAAAGCCTTGTAATCCATCTTTGGGAAGAAAATAGATGCATTCATGAGTGCAACAGAAAACAAAGTTGAGTCAAGTTACAGAATATGATGATAGGAAAGTCACATAGGATATGAAAGACATGGGATTAAAACTCCTTGAGAGGATGGAGAAATGCTTTGCAGGAAAAGAATTATTTGACCTTACTTTAAAAGCAAAAAGGATTTATACATGTGAAGATGGAGAGCCAGCATTTCTCATCGAAAGGCCATTTTAAAGTCTTGGCAATAGAGGAACATGAAGTGGCCATGAGGAAGTTGTATGCCAAATTATAGAGCTTTGTGCAAGGAGGTAGGGTTAGACATTATAAACAATTGGTGAGTGTGGTGGATTAACTAATGGTCAACTTGTAACACCCAGCTGAACTGAATCAGCATGATGCTGGGTGTGGAGGACCACCTGAGGATTGTTGCCAGCAGCATACAAGGAGACTGGGTAGGGAAGATGGTGTGCTGTTGATTCTTCTGGAGAAGCTTGTCACACTGGTTTTCCTGACATGAACTACAATGCTTTCATTGAGGGAGGAGCTTGGGTGTTCGTTGTTCCTCAGGATGGCTGTGGTTCTCTTTGGGTGAGCTCTGGTCCTTACCTTGAGCATCGCTTCCTGGCTCCAGTGCAGATCCCTCAGCCTGCTGGCACAGATCCTTCATCCCACTGGTGCAGACTTTCTAGCTTCCACCACTGACCTTTGGCCTTCCCAGTGCAGATCCATGACACAGACATGCATGAGACATTGCGATGGGATCTAGGCCCTCAACTGGATACTTTGGAGTCTTTTGTATGTGGTTTCTTGGTTTCTTCTGCATTTGACTTTTGGGGTGAATATTATAAAATAATCCTATAAATTATGTGTCCTGTATTAAATCTATTCCCTTGCAAATCCTGACTATAGCAGTGAGTCACTAAAGAGGCATGATTTGTGCATCTAAAGAGTAAGTTTGGAGTCACTTGAAATATGGAAAGAGAAGAAGAGACCAGAGATGGGAACAGGTTACATGGTAAGAAGAAGATACATGTGTTTGTGTATCATCTGGATTTGGCATATAGGGACTAAAAGGGAAGAGTTAAAAGTTTCTTCCAGATTTAGGCCTGGGAGATAGACCAGACAGATTGCCCTTGG
The DNA here is from genome assembly GCA_004027295.1 of Dolichotis patagonum. Classification (NCBI taxonomy): domain Eukaryota; kingdom Metazoa; phylum Chordata; class Mammalia; order Rodentia; family Caviidae; genus Dolichotis; species Dolichotis patagonum. Next base: position 37,456 of record PVJX010005827.1, read on the forward strand.
GAAAAGCTGGAGGGACATGAGCAGAAGCTGATTTGGGAGAGGATGGAATCAGAATTGGAACTGATTAGGCCTGAAGTGCTCATGAATACTGGAGAGGTCAACTGAAAATCTGCCCTTGATCTTGAAGAAACCTCAAGAATTTAGAAATAGATCTTAGTATTATTCATAGTGAAGTGATAGCAGAGGCCCAGAATTGATACTTCACCTGTGAAGGAAAGAGAATAAAGAGAAGACCAAGTAGGGTCTTCGCACAGTTGAAAATGAAATAAGGAGAGAAATGAGAAAAAGATGATGAAGATCGGAGGTCAAAGAGAAAAGGCAGATGAGTGAAGCTGAGTTAAGGAAAGGACACATTTTTGCAAGCAAGTATTGATGGTTAGTGAGAATATGGTAGTATTGCATTGTTATCCTGCAGGCTTCAAAGTGAATATTGACTGAATATATGTCCTGGTGTTTGGCAAAGATATTGCTCCAGGTGGCTATTTGAAGAGTTTCCTTGGTGGAATATTAGGAAAGGAACCCTGGGGTAGGCAGGAATTTGGATTTGGTTGGGACATTTGGAAACAACAAGAAGGTAACCTGATAGTGTGAATATATACAAATCTAGATACATAAAAATACAAGTGTAATATAGGCAAGACCAATGGGGCTTATAAGAAGATGACAAGAAGCTTGTAGAAATTTATGGATGAGAATGGAGACATAGGCCAGAGGAGTAGTTTCTGGGATAAGCTCAGAGGAGATGGGAGGGAATAGTCAAGGGTCCAGGTGAAGAGCTCTCTGCTACATGTATATGTCTTATGGAAGAGAATGGAGGCAAGGGAATTAAGACCAGTGAAGATGTGCAGGGAAAGGCAAATGAGGGAATTGTCCTTGATGGCTTCTATATTTTAGTCAAAAGAATGATGAGATCATCTGAGGAACACTGAGACCAGGGAAGAGGGTGAGACTGGGGCACAACGAGTATGATTTGGGGCCAGTAAAAACAATGCATGAACCAAAATTGGCCTTTTGTTTACTCCTGACAAAACCAACAATGTGAAACACCATTTTCCTAGGAATCCAAGTTTGATCTTTTCTGTAAAAACCATTCTGTCAACCACACTGAGATTCCATCTCACCCGGGAAAGAATGGCCAGGATAAAGAAAACTACCAACAACAAATGCTGGAGAGGCTGCGGGGAAAAAGGAACTCTTCTGCACTGTTGGTGGGAGTGCAGACTGGTGCAACCACTGTGGAGGTCAGTGTGGAGATTCCTCAAAAAGCTGGGATTGGAAGTCCCATTTGACCCAGCTATTCTGCTTCTAGGCATATTCCCAGAAGAACTGAAAACATCATACGACAGTGATATATGTGTACCCATGTTTATAGCAGCACAATTTGTAATAGCCAGATCTTGGAAAAAACCAAAGTGCCCATCATCTGAGGAATGCATAAAAAAGTTATGGTATTTTTATACAATGGAGTACTACTCAGCTATAAAGAATGATCACATTGAGATATTTATAAATAAATGGACTCAACTTGAGACCATACTCATAAGTGAAATAAATCAAACTCACATGTGTAAATACATATAGTCTCCCTAGTGTAAGAAATGAGAAGAGCACATAAGATTTTATGGTAATCATGGTTTCCTATTATATTTCTTTGAAGCCTTATAATGTTTTCATTCATTGGTTGGAATGGTTTTATTATGTTTTGTTTGATTTTATTATGTGTGATGGTATGAACAGCCACTTTGAAGAAAACAAGACATGGCAGCCATTGCTGATTTAATATCATCTTGCTTTGAAGTCCTACCATGCTTTTGTTCTTCTATTTCCATTGGTTCTTATCATGTTGTGTCTTACTGGATTTTAATATGTGTGATAGTATAAACAAACTTTTTATGGAAAATGAGATATTATAGCAGCCATTGTTCATTTTCTGTTACTTGGTTTTGAATGTCTTGTAATACTCTCATTCTTGTGAATGGTTTTATACTATTTTGTTATGTTTGATACGATTGTGTGTGAAGGTGTACTCAACTACTTCAAAGAAAGAGACATTATGGTAGCTACTGTTAATATCCAGTTTTCTTGTGAAGTGCTGTGTTGTTTACATTGTTCTGTTTTGATTTGTTTTGTTCTGTGCTCTTTTGTTTTATTCTCTTTAAAAAAATATTCTGTTGTGTGGGTTCAAGAAGGGGCAGAGGAAAGAATGAGACACAGGTAGAGAATTTATTAAAGTGTTTGAAATTATTTGGGATCTCCACCTCAAATCCCCTTGCAATGAGAAAGTATTAAGATATCATTTTATTGCTCAAGTGGTATGCGAGGGGATGCAAAAGTTTTCAAATTTTATACATTCTATATTTACTATTTGGGACCAGACTTGTACATGGACTGAAAGTAGGAAGCAAAATGCACCACCAAAGTAATTATATGGGTATGATTATTATTTTGGTAAGTTATTTTCCATAGTTACATATCATATATAATGCTTCTGGCTCTATAGTTTTATAAACATAGGGAATGCTCTAAAATTGGTCTTTTAATTATAATGTTCACTGTTTCTTTCTGAACACTTGAGTTCTAGTTTCAACATGTGCATTCAGGTATTTGAGTCTCATGGTACCACAGTAACCCTTTTCTGTTAGTGCTGAGCTAATTCTGCAGAAGCTTTTGACTCATCTACTCTTGACCTATTCCAGGAAGCACATTACGAAGGAGCCAGCAGATAACAAATCTCCAACTTAGAAAGAATTGCTTCTGGAAACTGCAGGGCACGAGATAAGGTTTATTCCAAGGGAGCTGACTTTATCCAACCACACACTCGAGTGATGTAGTGGGCTCTGAGTAAGCTTTGTACACAGAACTGATAAACTCTGCACTAAATTAATTAAGAATTCTATTTCTTTAATAGCTTGTCCTCAAAGACCAGTGACTAATATGACAATTTATTATGTGCACAGCAAAAATGGGGCTATGCAAATTTTATAATGGCAACTCTGGGGTCATATTAAATCATCTTCATATTTGTTGATATTTGTGGTATCCAAGCTGTGCTATATGGAATCATGAGATCAGAGAGATCCTAAGATTCTTGCATAAGTGGAATAGTAAATCTTGCTGCTGACCTTAGAGTTTGGAAGTTATTTTAGCACAAATTATACTGTATCATTAGATTAGGTGCTTGTTCTCTAAGATTTTTTTGTCCTGTTCAAAAGAAATTCAGCTTCTAAAGAGGCACAGCTAGGATTTGAACTCAAGATTTTAACTGACATTCAGAGAGAGATTATATTTTTATTTGTGTTGAGGTCTATTGTTTCTTTAATATATTTAACATCTTAAATGCATAGTTTCTTTCAGGTATATGGCTTGGCTTGGCTACCTTCCTGTTTTTTCTTTCTGAGTTAGACTAGAGCATTTGTTGGAGTTTTTTGGATTCTTTATTGTGCACATATTTCCAGTGAGAACGATGTCTTTTCTGGTCTGGTATAAGGAAGGTTTGCTGGAGTAATTCTTTACTTGCTGATGGGAATACTCCAGCATCTAACCAAAATGCGAATTATGTTCTCATTTTGACAACTGCATATTATGGAGGCAGTGAATGCAGCCTCTCAGCCTGTACGTCATACTGAATCATTGTTGTAATTTTTCAAATAAATAGACACTTTTTAAAAAAAAATCACTACCAGGGATGGAACTCACGACGGTGCGCTTGCAAGGCAGGTGCTTCTGCCACTGAGCTAAATCCCTAGCCCCCATTGTTGTAATTTCATGGGGTCCTATTTTCTTCTTTAGAATCCCTGAAGATAGATAATCTTTCTTGCAATTTTGACCTGCTGGGTAAGGTAGAATTTGAATGGAACATTTGGTAATTCTGAATTCATGCAGATATCTCAGAATCAACATTCTACCTCAGATGAGCTAAACACCAGCTCCCCCATCCCTGAAAACTCAATCCCAAGCCATCTGAATGCTCCCCCTTCCCACCTACCCCAGTTCTTTTCTCTCCTCTTCTTATCCAGAGAGCCATTTTCAGTCCTGGTGCTTGTAAACATAGTTTTCAGGTTCCCTCTTCATTTGTGGAATCTTTATTTTTCCTTCTTTCTTGTGCATAGTTATGACTTTAACTTTTACTACTGTTTTATCTAACAATTCTATTGGATTTTTCACAATGACTTGGTCTACTCAGTTGCAGAACTAGGAGTATCTGGAGGGGCGCTAAAGCCAGCTTTGAGTGAAGCGTGGGACTAAGGCTTTGCCACGTTCTTTGGAACTAATCCACTCAAGGAAAGGGTTATCCTTGGGATCAAAGTCACAAGCCCATCTGTAGGTGAGCATATCCCTCTTAGTAGTGTCAACTTTTGGTAGCGTACAAGAGGGTTCTGACTTCCACTGCATTCTGTGTTCTAGAGCATTATTTCCTATTTTATGTTAAGGGATATTAATATGTTTTTAAAAGTTTTGTGTCTATATACGTTTGGAAAATGATGTACTAAATCAATTTAAACAAGTTTCTGTACTGCTGGGTTTCTTGCAAAAGAAGAGGAAGACTGCTGCCTTCAGCATCACTCCTCAGTATAAAGGAAGGGGATGGGGCTGGGGATTTAGCTCAGCAGCATACACGCCTGGCTTGCAAGAATGTGGTAATGAGTTTGATACCAGGTATAGGCAAAAAAAAAAAAAAAAAAGGAAGGGGAAAGTTAACATCTGAGTGTGCACAGTGGACAGGATATGGGATGAGAACAGAAGGCTGGAGCATCTCTGAGTCCCACACAAAAGAGCAGCACGGCTTGCTTGTGAGGACTGCCCCTGCAGCTTGGTTCTACGCATTTGTCTATACTTCTAGCAACATCTTTTAAATTCAGATGTAATTTAAGAAAAACTTTCTATGACCTCCATGACAATAGCTTATTGACTTAATGACATAGTCAGTCCACGTTTTACATTTTTGGATTCATCTCTGACTAGAAAATTCATAAGAGAACAAATGCAAAATAAATGTTTTGTGTTTTAGTTGTGTGCAGGATTGCACTTAGTAGAATAGCTAACCTTCATTAATCCCTGACCACATTCCAGATGCAAGGCTCAGGGCTTTATGGTTCTATCAGCCTCCAAACAAGTCTAGAAAGTTGATTCTGTGGATGGTTCCATTTTACAGATGAGAAAACTGACACATGGGCACACATGGGCACCTTTTCCCTTTCTGTTGCTTCATTTCACTTGGTTTTTCACTATGACTGATGGTATGTTAAGATGAATGATGATATTCTGGACTGTGATTCTAATTTTTGGTATCATCTTGAATAAAATGATATGGTAGGTAACAGGTAATGATACTTAGTAAGAGCCACTCCTCTGAGGTTTGGATTCTAGGCTTTAGATTTTTGACTACCAAGTGATGGTAAGCAAATCACGTTCCCTTTTTAGATCTATTCTCCTTGTCTATTAAACAGGGATTCAAAATGTCTAGTCTGTCATAGAATTGTCATTAAGTAGAAGCTCATTATAAACTGTAAAATTTTACAAAAATGTGAAACATTATTGCTAGTAGATCATAGCTTTGTTTACTTTTTTTACTTCTGTCATGAATATGATGCCAAGGAAGACCATGACCCTGGCAGGGGATGATGAGCCTGGTGCCTGGGTTCTGGTGTGGAGTGGCTTGTGACACTCAGGTGGGCCAGGTGCCTTTGCCTGTGATGAGATTCCACTCCTGCATCAGCCCCAAGACCAGTATTGGGAGCTTTCTTCAGGAAGGTTCCTCTTGCCTGGATTTGGGTGGTCGGACTTTCAAAGTAAATAGTAATTTTTTTTATTGTAGTATGTTTTGATGAGAATTGTGAGTCAACACAAAGGTGTGTTTCAAGGAATGTTACTGGCTTTATTTTTCCCCTACAAGGCGATCTCAAGATTCTTTACAATTACAAAAATGTGCTTTTGAAGAAGCATATTGTACTTAACTGTTTATAAAAGAGAACCCAAGCAAGTCTGGTTCTCCTAAAACTGCCTAACAACTCAGGTAATAAATACTTCTGTATTTGTTTTTAGGGTCCATCAGAGTCGTCAGACATGTTTGATTTAAGCTTACTTCCCTTGTAACAAATGATGGCTACACTTCCTTTTCCTGTGGCCACTATCATGTTTTTCCAAGAACACTGCTTTCCTCAGTGAAGGCCCCAGCTCCCAGTACTAATTCATCCACTTCTCTTGGAAATGTATGTCCCATGTTAACAAAACAGATGAGGTTATGAGAAAAGAAAAAATTCTGCCCTGAATAGAATTTTTTGTTTCATTCATTCACTCTGTGATCCAGACATTTAACAGACACAAACTCAGTTCTTACCCTGAGTTAGCTGTAACAAGGGCAGGTAGGGGTTCTGCTTTTACGGTGTTTACATTCCAGGGAGGTAGAAGATGTTAAGCAAACAAGAATACAACTCATTATTTCTTCAGTAGGAAACCTTATGCCATTTGCAATTTTAGCTCTGTGCAATTCCTTGGGAAGAGATGGAGAATATAGCTTCATATTTGTTGGCGGCCTTCTCATGGGAATTAGTGTAAGGAAAAGGGTCACTTACTAATTGGAATATTATTCTATTGGAAGAAGTAAAAAGAATTCAAGCTATTTCATGGGGAGAAGGGTAAGTTAAATTATGTCTGAGTTTGGTGAAAACCTTGCACTTTGCTATTGAGAGTCAGGTAAAGCGATGAGTTTCAGTGTCAGGAAGGACTGACTCTGGGTAGGATCTCTAGGAATGCTGGGAAATACTAGATCTCCTGGTAGTAGGTGCTGCTGGTGCTGCCCCAACGATCTGAGCACAGCACGGGTCTCTGACTTGCTTAACTCACTATTCTCAGTATCCCCTGTTCCTTCTTTAGAGCATGGTTAAATACATGTCCTGAGCTTCGTCAAGTTGCGACACTCACTTCCGTTAACATTCACTGCAGCTGGGTCTTACATTTTGTCTTTCTTAGAAGTATTTGATTTTTTTCACAATATTTTCCATTTTTATCTATTATGATCTATCTCTTCCTGTCAGAGCCGGAAACACGATACCAGGATTACGCAACTCTCCAGTCTGTTTCTCTTGGGTAAAGTTTGCAACAAATAACCCTAACCCATCTGTTATCTCTGCAAAATTTTCTCTTTTTATCTACTGTCACTTTCTAATTTATGGGAGAAAAACCATCCATTCAGTTTGAAATGAATATATTTGTCAAAAGTTTTATTTGCATTGAAATTCTTCCTATTCTTCCTGAACAATACACAGATCAGAAGGTGATTTTAGCCTCAATTGCTGGCTACTTAATATGCTCTTTTAATTTCTCTCTCTCTCTTTTGTGAGTGTACAGTTATTAACTTTGCATCTAAAGTTCTGGTTGTTCCTGTAATATTAATTTTTTGCTTAAAAATGTGAAAGAAACCCAAAAAGTAATGAATTTAGATTTTATTTTAGGAGCATGAATAGAATGAATTTTCTGAAGTGTGAGAAGTCAAACCAAAAGGAGATACTTACTGCAGCCAGGTAAGGCACAGGCCCCTCATCCACTTCAGAAAAGAGAAAGGTCTGCACTGCACGCTTCCTTTTCAGGAAGCATCAGATGAAACCAAAGCTTTGGAAAGTATGTGCATGGGACAGTACAGCTATTGTCACATCCTGATGCTGATGTGGTGACTAAGATGGAGAACTTGGGTCCTCATCACATGTCACTGAAATCACCCAGCAGCCCAACTTCCTCAAAGAGCTTGGGAAATGCGCTTTATTTCAGAAATGAAGACAACTGAAAAGGAGCCTAGTGTGGATATAAAAAGCCAATCTATTATATTCTCCTTCGGCTGCCAGTACCTCTGATTTTTTGTAGAATGCGGTAACATGTAGGGGAGGATTCTGAACTATGAATATCCTGAGATGGCACTCAAAATCAAGCTGTTCAATTTCAGATTCACTAAGTAAAGGAGAAACCTCATTGTCCTTTACCATTTTCAGTACTGCCTATCCTGGTGACACAAGTTAAGAAACAAGAAGATACTTTAGCCTAGCTATGAAATTTCTAGAAGTTTATACAAGAAAACTATCTTAGGGAAAGGGCATAAAAATAAATATCTACTAATGTTTTGTCTTATTACTTTCAGTTAAATTCATTTTTAACTCAGAATTTTCCTAAGGTAAATATACTGTGTTAAGTTTTCATTCTGTACCAATCTTTAAGGCTTTATAAACACCAAAAGAAAAAAATTGAATTTGAATTTGATAAGTGACTTGAATTTATAGGTCTGAATATGGTTCTGATCTACTGTGTATAGAATTTAGATTATTCCTATTTTGAATTGTTTGTAAAAAATGGCAAAATATTTTTATATCTACTGGAATTCTTTTACTAAAGTTATAGAATAGAAGAATATTGGACAGTACATGCTGCTATATTTAATTTCTTCTGCATGAATTCAAAATTTCAGGGTTTTCTTTTTTCTGTAATTCTGGACACTAACAGGTAAAATAGCATACTTTAGAGAGATTTTGGCAAATAAAATTTGTCATGAATTCTGTTATCTTTGAATTTCCAGAAAACCAAGTCATGGTAAAGTGTTTAGGAAAAATTAGTGCCAACAGCTATGAGGATGATCATCTTCCTGAGCCGCAGGAGCGGAGCTGGTGCCCTTGGGAACCCAGATGCTGAGGAGACATTGTCTAAGAAATGAAAAGTTCGTTTTAACCACCTGCACATCTTTAGAAGCTGTGAAATGCCAGAACTTGTAAAACACTCACTTCCCATCCTCATTTCTAGGAAATGGTTTTGTTCTCATCAGAATGAGGCTCTGTGATCTCAGCTTCTCTCTTTCCCCCTTTCCTCTCCACCTGTCTTTTCCCTCTGAAGTCCGTGGGGTTCTGAAACTACACAGCTCTTCTCATGGTTTCTTCAGGTGATTTCTGATGCATTTCTCTGACCCTTTAAGTGGGCCTTTGAGGTTCCATTTAGAATTGTTATACTTACAGGTACAACTCAAGGCAAGAGTGCATGGCTTTCCACCTTACTTTCCCTGTTGGCAAAGGTTACCAGACCAAAGGAGCTGTGAAGAAAGCTGAGTATTAGCTTATCTCAGTGAACTTTGGCCCTTAAGTATATAAAATCAATCAATCATTACTTCTCCTAGGAAAATCTATTTGTTCATTTATTTTCCAGGATGTTCAGCCTTATGTGTGTCTGGTATACAGCTTTGGGAGAGGAAGAGTAGGGAACCAACACATCAGACATTGGAAGCATATTTCTTGTTAATTTACAATGTGACTTTCTTGGTCACTGAAACACAGTACTTGACAATACCTGCAACTTAAAGGGGAGGTTTATTTTGGCTCACAGTTTACAGAGGTTCAGTCCACAGTCAGCTGACTATAAGACATGGCAGTGTGGCAAAGAGTTGTGGCAGAAAAGAGCTGCTCACGGCATGGTGTAGGGGAATCAGAGGCAAGGAAACAGTGGGGAAAGGAAATAAACCCTCTAGGCCATGCCCACAGTGACACCTCTTCTGACCAGACCCCACCGCTTAACAGAAATCCAGCTACACTGAAATTTAGCAGTTAGTAACTGATAATCATAGTTTTATTTTAGGAGAGGGAGAGAGAGAGATAAGAGAGGGAGGAAATGGAAAAGAGAGAATGGGAAAGACAAAAGCTAGGAAGGTCACAGGAAGATAGGCAGAGAGAAGCAGTCTTTAAACCTCATTTCAGTTCCAGGTAATAAATTGCTTCCATATAATTTTAAATATATTTTAAATCTATACAATGGGTAGTGAAGTAATCACTTAGATTTAAAATGTGTAAAGACAATAGGATCTCAGCTCAGAGTCTGCCTGTATGTTCAAGCCCTAGGGAGGGGAAAGGAGGCAGATTTCAGTGAAGGTGGTGGATGGATAGGACTCATAGCTGACCACAGTAACTCCAGATACACTGGGATACAGAAGATGGGAGCTGTTGATGGTATATGAAATTGGTGATGGAACCCATACTGTATGAGTGCTCTCTTCTTGTGGTCAGGATGATAGTTAATACTTACTGAGCACCTAATAAATCCTGAATATTAACCACTTGATATGAATGAACTCATTTCAGTCTTACACTCTCCCTAACAGCTAAGAGTTGGGACTTTATTCAATTTACAGGTAAGGAAATGAAAGCAGAGAGAGGTTCATTAACTTACCCAAGGGGAGTCAGCTAGTGAGGTGTGACGCAGGATTCAGTGTCATCCAGTCAGGCACTGGAGCTGAGATCTGTTCACCCAGCTATGCTGTCATCAACCCATGTTCTGTAGCTCAATATCACTATTTTAAAGAAGCTAAGACTTTCATTATATTTGGCAATAGTTGTTTTTTTTTTTTTTTTTGCATTAAACCTGCGTGCTAGAAAGAGTAACTTTCTGAGGGCCTCAGGATGTCGTGTTAAGGTATCTCTGCCATTTAAAGCTAACAGTGGGGCCCAAATCTGGTAAGTAATGAAGGAAAATTGTACTTAGTATTTTAAGTCACTTTTCAGGTCAGAAAGAGGAATGGTAGAAAAACTGTGGCTCATGTCACAGTTAGAAGGACTACCCTGTCACACAGAGTATTTTATGTCACTCAGTCTAGACACAGTTACTTAACACTGCTGGTTCTTCCCTCCTTTCCCTGTCCCCCTGCCCTCCAGCATCCTTGTACCAGCAAAAGAAGCCTTAAAGGCTTTTTTAAAAGCCTCTCTTCCTTCCTTCCTTCCTTCCTTCCTTCCTTCCTTCCTTCCTTCCTTCCTTCTTTTTTTTTTCTGGTGTAGGGGATTGAACCCAGGGTCTTTGCATGATATCCTTGTGACTTTTTAAATTTTGAGTCAAGATCTCATTAAATTGCTAAGTTGCCTATGCTGTGCTTAAACTTGTGGTCCTCCTGCCTCAGCCTTCCAGAATACTGGGACTACAGAATGCCACTATTATGACTAGATGAGGAGGTCTTGAAAATTCTGCATTTAATTTTCAAAAGTCACCTTTTTCTGCACAAGTTCAATTCCAAACTCAGGGACTGGGGAGGAAAGACAAAGAATCTGGGAAGTCAGGGAATCCGGGATGACTTTGCATCTGAAACCTCCCTCTGGTGAACTCTTGGTTTCACTCTCTTCCCTGCCCTGAGTGGAAATTCCACTAAGATCTCACATCAGAGAGCCACTTTGCAGTTTAGCTGACATCTTTACAGACCATGAGTGGTTAACAGAGGGACTGCAGTGTTCTTCAGATGTATTTAGGGAATTCTTGGTCAGATGGGGAATGGGTTCAAATGTAGGATTTGTTCCAGATCCACAGTATCAGTAAGGCAGGGAATAGGCCCGAGATGCTGGTACCAAATTATACAGCTCAGAGAAAGCTTTGCATGGTTTTCAAATGATCCCCCAGTTTTGCTTCTTTGTAGAGACTTGATTCTTAGATGATGATAATTAAAATGTGTCTGGGCAACCACTGCTGTGATGGGTCCATACCAGATCAATGTGCACAGAGAACTCCTGCTTGTGCTGAGTTTACCAAATGATAGGCATATTTGAGTAGAGAGATGAGCCGAGAGCCAAAATGCAGGAGTTTCTCAGTGGTTTTCTCCATTTGCACCTCAAATCTGCTGGTGATGAGACCTTTGCAATCGTATTTCCCCATTCCGAGAAATGCTCTTTACCCCTTTCACAGAGCATTTGACCTATAGACAGTTATTTCAAGCCTTTCAAAATAATCTTTCATACACATTAGAGATTTCCCAAATTTAAGGAGCTCATAGTGTTTTCAAAACCTGAAATACTTGTAATTCTTTGAGGACCATAAGGACAGCTTTTGATAGTGCAAAGAAAGACAGGACTGACTTTGTGGGAAATTTTAATCAGGATTAACAATATCTCAAATGTAGATGGAAGGATAAAAGATAGAAGTGAATGAGTTGTTTATTTTATTCATTAAGAAAAAAAGAAATATAATTTTTGTATATGCTGGGTATTTTACTGGGAAGAAAATGGTTTTTATTTTCATTTTGTTTGTTTTATTTTATTTTAAATTTGAAGTTAGAGGTTAGGAATCAGCAGTAACTCTAATCCTAACACTGAAAGAATATTTTTTTTAGAAATAACTTTTTTGAGTATGTTTTTTGGGTTCTAACAGAAGAAAACTAGCAACTTATATTTGAGATAAATTTCACATGTGTGAAATGAGAGGTTCTCTCAAGAAGTCACCTTCCCCTGAGCCAGCCGATGGGTGGGCTTGGAGACAAGAACAGCCCCCCCCACCCCTGTAGGCAACTGACTGAACTTTGGCTGGGATGATAGAAACTGAGGTACAAATGCAACTGTTTTTTTCTTTAAAATGTAACAAATTTATTAATTTAATGAAATAAATAATAATGCACCTGTTATATAAATGATTCTTTTTAAAAGAAGTTATTAATCACTAAGTAACAAGTTAATCATAGATCAACAGTAAAAATAGGCTCTACCACAAAGCCAAAATTGAGTATAGGTATAATTTAATTAAAGAAATACAAAAGTTCAAAAATATAACATACTGTTTCCTTGATGTCTGCATCCACATTCATACAAACTTTGCAAGATACTTACTATGTTTCCTTTCAAGACTTGGTAAGGACTTTGGAAAAGTGACTAGAATTTTGCTGTGTACACTTCTGCTTCTACTGAAATAGGTGTGCTATCATCTTGGACCTCAGAGATTTTTTTTTTGTTTCTGTCATATAAAAGAAAAACAAACATATAACAGAAAAAACAAAGCATTATTAAAATTTGCGTTAGTTTTTACAACCTTGAACATAGAAGTATATCATTCAATACAAAAATTTACTATAGGATTGCTTTAAGGTGGCAAGTTCATTAATAAACACCTGAGTTATGCAACTTTTCAGGAATATAGAAAAACTAAAGGTTTGTTTGAATGTTTTATAATAGGATTTGATCTCTAATTGTTTTTTTATATTGCATTAATTAAAATGCAGAAAAATATTTTGTTTATATATGAAGTTAAAGTCATAGATGATTATTTACAGGTTTTTCCACTTTCACAAAAATGTCACACATGGTATTTTCACAAGTTGTACAGTGGCTAGCACAGTTCTTTGCTGCACAGAATGTTCTGCACTCTATGTAATACCTAGCACCTCTGACTGCTATCTACTAAACTGCTAATAAAAACTCAAAACTCCACAGGACCCTGAAGTGCTGGCTAGAGGGTGGTGCCACCTTACTGGGAACCACTGGCCTAGAAGTGACCAAAATATTTTGCTAAGTCTCAGTACTCACATGAGAATTATTTTAGGTTCTTGCCTTGGTAGGAGGAGGTAACTACTGATCTCCAAACTCAGGCTACAGTTCCTTTGATTTAAGTGCTAACCTTGACTGGAAACGCAGGTACATTTCCAATCCAGAAGCCCCGAATATGAAATTTCACCTAAAATTGTATCTATTGAAGAATATAGACAATAAAGTTATCTTTATACATGCAAGAGAGAATTAAATACACTGATAATTCTGTCTCCTTTATATATCTCACATAAAATACTGTATTTCCTGTTTTCTAGGTAATCAAGATCAAAACGACGACATAATCACTCTTTTGTACGCACAAATTCAAAGATACCCTGAATGACACTCAAATGTGTCATTGAATTTTTATTCAGTAGAATATCTTAATTAAAAATTGTAAAATTTTATTTTAAAGAGAATAAAACCAAACAAAATAAATGAATAAATCCAATCAAAACAAAATGGTGAAAGTGACACAGGATTTCCATAATGCCTCTTGTTATCTTCAAAATTGCTGCCCATACCATCAGACTTAATAAAAAAAGACACAGAACAGAACAAAACCAATCAAAACAGTACACTGAAAAAAACAAAACAATAAAATGGAACCAAACAAAACAATAAGAACAATATTGGATTTCATAAACAAGACAGAAAGAAATCCCCCATAGTTGCTATCTTGCATATTGTTTTCCTCTAATAGTTGCTTAGACTACCAAGTTTAGGCCTGCAAACTCAATCAGACAATACAAAACTTAAGTTGTGTTTGTACCTCAGTTGCCATCAGCTCAGCCTGTAATCCTCTGAATCAGCTCTGCTTACGGTGCAGTGGAGGATGGGGAAGGGAGTGTGTTCTTGTCTCCAGTCTACATGCTGGCTGGCTCATAGGAAGGGCAAATTCTCTTAATTAAATTAAATCAGCATCTACTGGCGGTAGGCTGTTTCTGGAGGGCTTTACTGTACCCAGGATAAGAACGCCTCCTCTTTTCTGCTGTCTTCATTGTAGCTGTGCTCCATAGGTGAGCTCCTGCGCCTTCGTGCGGCCCCTGTGGTGTGGGCCTGTGCGGTCATGTTGTGGGAACATTCCCAAGCCAAACCAAACCTAAAGGAAGACTCTTTGCACTGAGGAGATAAGAAGGCAGCATTTAATCTTTTTGCCAGCAGACTGTTGAATCTTCATGCCAGTGGACCGTTGTGGGATAATTTCACAAAGGCAACATCCCCAAAACAACTTAAAGCTTTGTATTGATTGATTGATTTTTCAAGCCTGGGGCCAGTAGTCTGAGCATCTGTTTAGAAGATAACAATATGCAGTATAGCAGCTATGGGGAATTTCCTTCTGTCTTGTTTTTGAGATCCAATATTGTTCTTGCTGTTTTGTTTTCTTCTGTTTTATTGTTTTGTTCTGTTTTACTATTTTGTTTTATTCCCTTCAAAATAAAAAAAACGAGCGGTTCTCACTGCCACTGTAATGTAAATGTAAGAGTGGAAACAGTGATGCTGTTTTGGTTCCAAGAGCCTTTCAGTCTGTGTTGTATGAGCCACTTCTCATCAAGCATTTTCCTAACATCTGGGGGCCAGTAGTTCCAAACACAGTCACATCTATGTTGGAGAAAGGATAGGCAGAAAGCACCATTGGACATAGCTAAGGTCACCAAGCACTGTGAGGCACATACTTACATAAAAGTATGTTCATTGTTTACCTGAAGTTTGAATGTAGAAGGCTGTTCCATACTTTTATTTTCTAAATCTGGTGATCCTTCTTCCTGGGAAAAGAAAACAGTCACATTTTAAGAAAACCGAGAACACTTGTTTCTCAGTATTACTACATCACCTTCCAGTAGGGGGCGATGCATGGTCTCCACTGCCTCTCAAAGTGCTCTGGGCCGCTGCTCCCTGCTGTGGGATACCACTGTCCTCCCGGCTGTTTGCAGGAGCGTGGCACTCACAGACATCCTAGACTGACATCAGCTGGGACTTGCAGGCTTTGAGAAGATCTGGAAGACTCACATTTGAAGTCAAGCCCATCAATTCAACCCAGAGCTCCCCGCTTGTCACACTTGAAGAGATTCTGTACACAGAGGCTCACGAGTCTGACAGGAGGCACTTTACACACTTACACGCTGGGACACACATACACTGACACCATGGGGGCTAGTTCCTAGATGATGTGTTTGCCTATCACCTACTGACTAGACCCAGGGAGAAGATACTTCTCATGTATCATTTCATTTAATCTTACATCAGCCTTATGAGAGCAATGCTTGTTGCCTTCATTTGTCTGAAAGAGAGAATTGTAAAGCTTAAAATAATTAAGTAACTTACTCATACTTCATAAAGATTGAAACAGAAAATTTTACCCCCAAACCCAGGCTCTTAGCTTTTCTATCCTGTCTTTGCCTTTTTCTATCTTTTGTTGTCCCCATACATTCTCACCATACTGTATTTCTTTTGGGTACAAAAGGGACTTAAAATGAGATAAAGAAATGGCCTGGACTTTGGAATCAGGCTGCCTTGGTGAACTGTGTCTTCAAGGGGCAAGTTACTGAATCTAGTTGAGAGTCAACTTTTTTAATGCTTAAAATTGGCCAACAGGTAAAGACTGTACAAATTTACTGGAATGATTAAATGAGTTAATTTGTCACATATAAAGCATCAGGACATGATTGTTCCTCAAATTTAGGATGCTTACTATGTATACAACTAAATATAAACTGTGTATGCAATAGTATAATGTCATAGGTATGGTAACAAAACTAGGAAGGAGGAATAGTTGAAATGCAAGTGAAGAACCAGAAGAAAGAAGAGAAAATAAGCAAGAGAAAGTGATGGTATTGGGGGAAGGAGGTTAGTTAATTGTCCCAAGGACTTCAGGTGGTTTTAAATGTGAGCCTCAATTTTAAATGGGTGAGTTTTTTTGTAAACCAAGACAAGAAAGCATAGCATGAGCAGCAGTGTTTGAGGGAGAACAAGGCCCTCAAGTTTTCATGTGTAGAAGTTGTGTGCACAGCAGACTTTGTGTCTCTGAATTCACCGTGGGAAGAGAAAGGTCAGGGTCTGGAATGCCTTGAGAATTCCTGAGAATTCTTGGAAATCTCTGGTTGAAGACTAAGAAATATTTATGTTCTTTGTAGAATATACAGTTGTTTCTTCTGAGTTTGCCTTGAAGGAAAGCAAACTATGTCAACCACTTTTAATTTTTTTGCTAAACAAAACAAAGCAAATCTAAGCCAGTGTTTGAAGGCAAAGGATTGTGGAAATGTTCAGTTTTTACAATTCTCTGCGTAACCTGGACTGGGTCATGCCACCTCTTCCTCAGATGTATAAAAAGCAGATTAAGTCCACGGACCTAAAGAGTTCCATAAACGTACGTCTGGCATTGGCTGTGCACCTGGCCCTGTCCTGGGCTCTCATCCATAGGATAGCCAACGTCTGCTGAGGTGCTTGTGATGCAGCAGAAATACGGAGCGTAGAGTGCAGGACAGGAATCACATAACCCAGGGAATACTGAAAGTGTGACCTCAGCTTGTGTATATGTTATGAAGAAATTAATAGCAAGGAATGGAATAGAGTCTGGTGGGGGATGAACAACCAATTGGCGGTGCCAAACATTGGCAAGATAGGGGGCAGAGAGGCTTCTCATAGAAGGTGACATCTGAGGAAATATTTATATTCAGTGAAAGATCTAGTCATGAGAACTGGCAAGAATTGTTACCCCTCAGAGAGACACTTAAATAGATTGCTAGAGAAATAATTCATCAGGATCTGGACATAGTTGGGAAATATGGAACCAGCAAGAAGTTGCTTCTGGTAGATCCTCACAAATGCCTTTGATCTCTTCCACATCTTACATGCATCACAAATGTAGTGTGTGTGTGTGTGTGTGTGTGTGTGTGTGTGTGTGTTTGTGTATTTATCTATATTCTTAAGTCAACTGAACTTCAGATGTGTAGAAAGGTGTACATACCTGAGTGTTTCTTTCATTACTAAAAAGGTCCCTTGTGTCTATTTTGGGGAAAATAAACAGATGTGACTCACACCCTCCACCCACATCCACCCCTCTGCTGGTACCAATACTGCCAGTTTATCATGACAGCTTCCTTTCCCGGGTACCTTTCCTAACCCTGTGCTGAAGAAAGACTTCCTAACAAAAGCAATTGCAACCTCTTGGTTATTGTGAGTCAGTGTCCTGGGCTCTCCTTTGGAACTCTTATACCTGTAATCTGTCATACAGACAAGAAAGCTGAAATGGGACTATTAAGTCAGAAGAGAGTAGGAAGAAATGATTTTGGTATAGACTAGTCTGAGGAGTGACAGCTTTCAAGGACTATGAGGAACCAAGTACTCAGTGCCCACAAGTTGTCATGGTGACAGACTGGACTTTTGCCAACTTGCTGTGATACTGAAGTCATAATCAGACAACAGCTTGAGGACAAATATTTGGATATAGATACTTTATGTGAAAAAAAGACTATGCTGAGAATTATAGATCTTTATGGTGCAGTAAGGAAACACCTTTATAATAAAATAAAAATGTGAAGAACTTGTGAGAGAAGGATGATAGGAGTGGAAGGCAGGAGACACTTATACTGCACAGAGAAGCCAGAATAAAGCTACACTTGGTCACTACAGGCTTGGAAGGAAGAATATTATGAAATCTCTTGGGACTCCTATAAGATGGCAGATCAATAAATAACAAGGTACAGAACCTCTCTGAGAGAAACAGCCCAGATGCTAAAATTTACCACCATGGAGAAGATTAGATGAAAGGAGAGGGATTCTCATGACCCAGGAAGAAACTAAGGAAAAAGAAAAAAAAAGAAAGAAAAGAAAAATGTGCATGGAAGGCTGGAGCCAGATGCACTCTTTCTGGAGCTAGCCCAACTTGCAATTGCAGCACTCTCATTGGAGCTGTTTAGACCTGTGGTAGCAGCTTTCACCAGAGTCGCAGTCACACGGAAGTAGGGAGTTGGTGAGCCCAACAGAGAACAGAGCTGATGGGGAGACCTGCACTGACCCATGGTGAGTGAGAGGAATTTGGCACTCCCCTGTGGGAGGGGGGTGACCAACTGGACAACATGTTGGTATTAGGCAGGACAGGCCTGAACAAGGATCAACAATGACTTCAGTCAGCTGTTCTCTGCCCAGAGCAGATTGGTGGGATCTGATTGGGCTGGGTCATGCCCCTGGCTGGTATGTGATAGCCAGGGACAAAATTGTCCCTGAAGTTGACTCGAACTGGTTCTGTTTGCACAGCATCACTAATGTGGTGAAGGCCCCCACTGGTTGGCTGGCTCGGAGGGGAGGGGCAGCTTAAATTGCCCCTGCTTGCACCTCAGTGACCAACAGCAAGCTGGAGAGGGCAGAAATCCCTAGCCAATATGCTTCAGAAGAACCATAACCAATATGGAAAGGGGCTGGGACCTTCACCATACACCTGTAAGGAAGAAACAAGAAACATGACAAGAGAAAGAAATAAGAAAAAGCCTCAAGCCAACCCAGGGAAATTGGGTCCAAGAGAGATAAATACAGAAGAGATCAAGGGCAACAAACATGCAATATCGGATGCGGCATCAGCTTACATAAAGAGATATCTTTGTGACATCATAGATGAACTCAAAACTGAAATATTAATACAAGTAAAGCAAGATATAAGAAGATTAATAAAAGAAATGCTAAGCACCTCTCAAGAAGACACAGATGGAAAAATGGAAGAACACAAAAAAAGAAGAGAAACCTTCAATGAAGAATATAAAAAAACTTAGAATACATAAAACAGATTCAAAGAGATTATCAGTAAATTAAAAACTCCATGGAAAGCTGGCAAAATTGCCTGAAAGAAATTAGAAATAGATTAACAAAACTTGAAGATAGGTTTGCAATATGTGAACGTGAAAGGAAAGATCTCTTAAAAATAGCATGGAAACAGGCAGTAACAATACAAAGGCTAGAAGATGACAAGAGGATCTATAACTTAAGAATAAAAACTGTGAGTGAAGAAGCAGGGATAAACACAAAGGATACACAAAGGGTATTCACAGAGATAATTCCAAGCATAGGAAAAGGAAATGATATTTAGATGCATGAGGCATACAGAACTCCAGTCACCTAAAACCAAAACAGAGCTACATCCAGACATATAATAATCAAGATCCTAGAAATTCATCACAAAGAACAGAATATTAAAAAAATTAAAAATAAAAAAGAACGGAATATTAAAAGCTGTCAGAGAAAAGAAACTGATCACCTATAATGGAAAAGCCATCAAAATCACAGCAGACTTCTCGACACAGACCATCAGGTCAAGAAGAGCTTGGAGTGAAGTATTCCAAGCCCTGAAAGAAAATAACCTCCAGCCCAGATTGATGTACCCTACAAAACTGTCTCTCAAAATTAATGGAGAAACAAGATGCTCCCATGACAAAGAGGAAGTGAGGGAGTTCGTGACCACCAGTCCAACCCTACAAAAAATACTGAAGGACATTCTAGATAGAAAGAAAAGAAACACCAGAATTTTGGGAACAGTGGCAGAGAGGCCTCAATGAATGGGGCAGACAGTGGAATGAAGGAGAAAAGTAGACAACCAATGGTGAAAAATAGCACAGCAGAAAGCAGAGAAGGTTGGCTATAATCTCTAACATAGATGGCCCTGACACACTAACAAAAAGAAACACAGACAGAGATCAGGAGATAGGTTCCATCAAGATGCTCTGTATAGGAAATATAATTAACCTGAAAGAGAGTTTATGGACCTGAAGTCAAATATGAGAAAACAATGCTCTATGTGACAGGGAACCAGAGAGAAAAAGGGGCAGCTCATCCAGCACCTGCAGATAGGTTGGAAAGATGTGACACTTTTGTGCAGTGGAGAACTACTCAGCTAGAACAAAGGAAAACCTTGAGGCTTTTGTAGGTAAAGGAATATGATTTAAGATTAAGCCCAGGGATAAAGAGGTTCAGAACCACTTAGGTAAGTAGCAGGTTGCACCCTTAACCTAAAAACTAAAGGAATTAGTGGGACCCAAAATGTACAATGCACCCTGTGAAAGTGAAAGGGGAGGAATTGTCTAAAAAAGGAAGGCAAGGACATTGGTAATAGTGTATCAGGATTTAAAATCCACATTATTCTCACCACTCTGTTTAGTTTTGTTATATTCTGTTTCAGTCTGTCTATTTTTACTGAACTAGAGGGCACAGACAGCTGTTTCAAAAATAGCAGGATATACTATGGTAACCACCCTTAATTTCCTATTACCTTATTCTGAAGCCCTATTTTACTTATACTGTCTTATTATGACTGATCTTCTTTGAATCTGGTTTGTTAGATTGCTGTTTTGTATTGACTGATTTTATTTGAAGCTATTATGATTGATAGTATCAAGTCTGAGAATATAGGTAACCACTCTGAAGATGAAAAGATTCACTAGGATGCCTACTCTGGCTTGACTATCACCTGCTTTTGAAGCCTTATAATGTCTCCAATGTTTTGGTTTTATTAATATTGTTATGTACTACTATGTTCAATTAATTATACTATGTCTGATAATATAGACAATTGTTTTGAAGATAACAAGAGGCATCATAGTAACCATTGTAGATCACCTTGTATTGTGGTTTTATATGACTTTTTCGTTTCGTGTTTTTCTATGAATTTGTTTTGTTTAGTCTTGTTTTGTTTTTCCCTCTAATACAGGAAGGATAGGTATATATGTAGAGACTCATGCATGTGTAGAGCTTATAAATAGTTTATGAGAACAACTATTTTGAAGAAAAAGAGATACTACAGTACCTAGTGCTGATTACTTAGTGTCACGATGTGAAATCCAACAATAATATTAGTCTTTCTTGAGAGTGACTTTAGTCTGTTTTGTTTTGTTTAATATCAACATACATGAAGATATAGACAGCTATTTTGAAGAGAATGTGAGACACTATGAAAGCCATTGTTGACTTCTTATTGTCTCATCTTGAAGACCTAAAATGCCTTCATCATCCTGTTTGGATCAGTTTTATACTATGCTGTTTTGTATGAATTCACTGTATGTGAAGATATGGACCACTATTTGGAAGAAAACAAGAGACAATATGGTAGATAGTGAGAACCCCAGTTGTCTGGCTTTGAAATCTCTGTCTCTTACATTGTTTTCTTATGTTCTGGTTTTTTTTGTTTAATTTTACCCTCTTTAAGATAAAAAAAAAAGAAATCTCTTAATGTACAAGTAATAACAGCCCCAGTTGACCTCACTATTTCCCATCTAGGTATCTTCCTGGGAGAGCTAAAGTCATATTATAATGATCCACGCCACTCACATTTATAGCAGCACGACTCATACTCACTAAATCTTAGAAGCTGCCTATAAAAGAGGAATCGATGAAGAAAGTGTGGTGCTTGCACACAATGGAAAACAAGTCTGCTATAAAGAATGATAAACTCAGGTCGTTTGTAGGAAAATGGGTGCACTTTGAATAGTGTGACCTGGGATGGAGAGGAGGTGCTATACAGGAAGAGTCAGCAATAATAGCTTTTCTCCGATCAGTGGTGAGGATGTATCTGCCCTCCCTCAGCTCCCCTTGCCTTCCTGGTGTTTACCTGTGTGTAGTTACCAAGTGTAGGATCTCTGACATTTAGGGGGAATGGGTCACCCTCCTTGGGTGACGTGATGGCTTGCAGGACTTGCCTGCCCTGCTGCCAGAGCTCCACTGTAGTGTCATTTATTAAAAGTGCACCCCCTAGGGCAACCTGCTTGGGACCCCTTCTGTCTCTCTTCAGACAGATGCTTTCTTTCTCTCAATAAATATATTCTACTCTTAAAAAAAAAAAGTGCACCCCGGCCCCTTCTTTTCCTGGCTGGAATGCTCTACACCCACGCAGGCTGTGCCAGGGTTTATGTCAAAGAGGAGCTGATGCAGAATGCATCATAGCTCTAAGGGCTTGCAAAGATTTACAGACTAAGAACTTAGGACAGATAACAAAAAGGATACTCCTTAATTCAGAACTGCCAGTGAGTGTGTGGTTCACTGGTGTTAGTACACAGAGCACAGTAATCTTCCCTTATCTGTAGTTTCATTAATGTTTTATTATGCAATTTATTTGTATGATTTAGATAAATGAAATGATCACATTCATTTTAAGAAATTTGTATTTGTACATGATACATTTTGATTACTCTTTTTTAATCCCATTTCCCTCCCCTCCCTCCAACCCTTTGCCCCTTTATTTACAAAACCTTGTTTTCATTTTATCCTTCTTTTCTCATTTTTTTCTTTTTCCCTTCCTTCCTTTGCCCTCCCTGCCCTCCCCTTTCTTTTTGAACAATTTCTTCCTATTTCACAATACCTATTTTATATTTTGGTCCTTATTTATACTCTCAATGTCTCATACGAGGGAGACAGTGTGACATTTACATCTCTGTGTCTTATTTATTTCACTTAAAGAGTATAGTCTCAAAATCCATCCATTTAGTTATAAATGTCTCAAGTTATCCTTCTTTATGGTTAAGTAGTATTCCATTGTATAAAAGTATTTCTCGTCTCTTTATTGTTGATGGGTATTTAGATTATTTCCAAGATTTAGCTATTACAAACTGTGCTTCTACAAATATGAGTGTGCATATATCATTGTGGTATGATGCTTTCAGTGCTTTTGGGAAGATTCCAAAAGGGGAATAACTAGGTCAGATGGGACCTCTGGTCCTAATTTTTTGAGAAATTTCCACATTGATTTCCACAGCGGTTGTACTGATCTACACTCCTACCAACAGAGAAGTTTTCTTTTTTCCCCACAGCCCTGCCAGCATTCATTATTGGTTGATTTCTTGATGACAGGCATTCTTCCTGGAGTGAGGTGGAATCTTAGTGCTGTTTTCATCTGCATCTTTTGAATGATCAGTGATGTTGAACATTTTTTCATATATTTATTTGTGGTTTGTACTTCTTCATCTGAAAAGTGTGTATTCATCTCAGATGCTGATTTTTGGATTAGGTCTTTAAATCTGGGGCATCTGATTTATTCAATTCTTTATATGTTCTAAATATTAGTCCTTTGAGGACCGACTGGCTAAGATTTTTTCCTACTTGCAGATTGCCTTTTCACTCTGTTTGTTACCATTATTTTTTTTGATGCACAAAAGCTTTTTAATAAGTTGGAATCCCAGTTGTTGATTCTTTGTAATTGGGATTTTGTTATCTATAGTTTTAATCCTTGTGGTTTCAGTGTCCTACAGTAAACAGTGATCTGAAAATATTAAATGGAAAATTCCAGAAATAAAACAGTGGTACCTTGATCCAGGAACCTAATTTGTTAGGCAATTCTGGGGAAGATATCCATGGTTGTGTTCATCATCTGATGAGGTATTCACTGACAAAAACAAGATTTTAACAAATGCACTTGTTTGAAAACTGAATTGTTGGTGAACAGAAGCGTTTTAGAGCTGAGATATTGCTGCATGAATTTTAAAGTGTGTACTATGCTGAGTAATGTGATAAAATATCATTCCACCCTGCTGTGTCTTCCTGAGTAATGAATCACTCTTTATTCACTGTAACCATACTCTATATTTACCTGCTCATCAGCCATTTAATAGCCAGCTCAGTTATCAGATCAGCTGCATGGTCTCACAGTGCTTATGTTCAAATAAACCTTATTTTACTTTATAATGGCTCCAAATCACAACTACAGGGTTGCTGGAAGTTTTATTATGATTGTAATTGCTCTGTTTTACTATTAGTTTTTGTTAATCTCTCACTGTGCCTAATTTGTAAATTAAACTTTATCATAGGTACGATTGTATAGGAAAAGGCATGGTGTGTATAGGATTCAGCACTGCCTGTAGTTTCAGGTATTAACTGGGAGTCTGGGAATACATGGCCCATCGGTAAGGGGGGACAACTGTACCCATTTTATGTATTTACTAGCAGGAGATAAATTAAAGAGGTCACCACAAGAAAAGAACAGCAAAGCCAGCCACACCTTCATCTATGCAAAGTGAATGAGTCACTTGTCATACTTTTGGTTTTTTGCTGTGTTTTAAATTCAATTCCATGTAGTATAATAAAAATACCAAACTCCTGACATGAAGGGGGCAAGAAGATGAGGTTAGTGCATATTAATTTATATCAACAAGGTTAGTCATAGAATCTAAGTACCGTTGTACAAAGATCTGACAAAGACAGGCTAAGTTATCATTTCCATAACCTTCATGATCTTTAAACCCGTGTTCCCCCTTCACCGAATTCAGCATTTTCTTGAACCTATGAAAAGTGTGGGTTCAATGAACTTTTAAACTTAAACCTTTAATTACTTGGCTGCATATAAGGAACAAGATAAATATGGCAAAGATGATTTAAAGCTGATAATTTTGCATCTTCTGTGACAGGTTTGAGAATAAGATTGTATCATAATGCTGATCTTAGCAGGGGCACATCCATCTAGTCCCTCCTCTCCTCAGTAGTGTCTCAGCCTTCACCTCCGCTTCCATTTCTCCTAGCACAAGCCACAAGGACAACTTCATGTGCGAGCTGCTGTATGTTTTCTAGACTTACATGATTTAATTATAAAATTATACAATTTTGTAATAGCAGGGTGTCTCAACCTTAGCACTGTTGACACTTTGAGCTAGGTAATTCTGTTTGGGGCTGCCCTATGTATTATATTAGCAATATCCCTGGCCTCTACCCATTAGAAGCCATTAGCAGCCTCCCTTCAATGATGGCAACCCAATCTCTAGGCCTTGCCAAGTAGCCCATTGCACCCGTCACTCCTGGTTAAGGACCACTGAAATGAAGGCTACCTTTTCCAATTTGCTTTTCTTACCTAACAGCAACAACAACAATAATAATAATTTTGTAGACCTTTTGCATATTGTTTTTCCAACCAAAACCCACTGACAAAATTTCATAAGTCACCTGATACAATGCTGTTTAATGACACTTAACAGCTTGCTAATACTCTGTGAGGTGGCAATAGCATTGTCTCATATGCTTACTCCAGCATCACTGTATCTGTGAGTATGCAGAAGTATGCTTGGTCTCTACCCAGTAGATGTCATTAGAATCCTCCTTTCAGAGAAACCTCCATACACAGTTTCTCATCACTGGTCTCCAAAGCACAGGGCTGGAATTAGAATGATGTGTAATGGTTGAGACATTGTGTCAACTTGAGAAGTTTAGAAGTTTAATGAAGCAACTCAGCAGGGGACCAGTGTCCTCATTTTGTAAGCATCCTCATGCTGTCCAAGAGATGGGCACAGAGAGGGTGGAGTTCTAAACCCACCCCAGGGGGTGGCAGCCTGCTTACAATATAAGGGAGGGAAGAAAATAGGCTTGCTCTCCCCTCTTTTGTTCTTGCTGCTTTTGCTGTCTTCTGCCACCATCTGATTATGGACTGTAATCTCCACAAACTGTGAACTAAACAAATCTTTCCTTCCCTAATTTTGGATATCAAGTAGTTTGTCTCATCAATGACAGAAAAGTAACTAAGACAGACTTTGGTACTAGAAAAGGGGGATCATTGCTGTGACTATACCTAACCATGTGTTTCAAGAGCCTTTGGGAATGGCTTGTGGGAAGCATTTGGAAAGGTTCAGAGATGTCACCTGAAAGAGTAGCGCTGGAGCACCTTACGCTGTTCCGTATGGGAGATTCTGGTCAGAGCTCAGAAGACTAAAAGTCTGATAGAGACTCTACTGGTAAAGATCAGGCTTGGGAGGTTTCTTCTGGGAAGAAGGGCTGCATTGCACTCCAGACAATGTGCGCTATGGTTTAGCAGAAAGTTTGTCTGCATTTTGCTTGTGTCCAGAGATTTTGCCTGAGGCTGAGATTAAGAGTGGCAGACTACTCTGGCAGAAGAAATTTCAAGGCAGTCAAAGGTTGAGGCTGTGACATGGTTATTGTTGAGGGTTGTTAGCCAGATTTATGTTGAGAATCAAAATCAAAGAACCCAGAAAGTTGATTTAAAATTTAGTGAGTTTGGCCACAAAGGAAACTCCAGTAAAACTGTGAACTGAAAAGACAAAGCAGAGGAGATCTTGATTGCTGAGAAGGAATATGAGAATATAAAAGATTGCCTGAGGGCATCACGAGAAACAGCAAATCAGCAGCGGCATAGAAACTTACTTCCTCAGAAGAGAATTCAGAGTGCTCAGTGATCTAGCAATTCCTACAGTCAAGACAGAGGAAAGCCTGGCTACTGCTCCAGCTGGCAGCAGATTTTTGACATCATCCATGTGATGGTGGTTTTAGGTGCATGCAAAATGCAAGAGATATGGGGTTAAGAAGGTTTCCACCTCAATTTAAGAAGGCCTGTGAAGGCCTTAGAGGGCAGTGTGTGAAGCTGTGAATGTGAAGTGAAAGGTACATTGGAGACCTCAGAAGTTTGAAAAAGCCAGTAATGTGAGTCAGCTAAGAAAATCTGCAGGGAAGGAGCAGACAGTTCAAGAGAGAAACTGTCGGAGCTATAACCACTGGACATGGTTTCACTGAAGCCCTTTGGAACTCACAATTTGCCACAAGTTGACTCAGATGGTGTACATGGAACTACATGATTTGCTTGCTGGATTTTGGATTTGCTTTGGTCTCAATCCTATGTATTCCTCTGCTTTTAACTTTTGGAATGACAATATTGATCTTGTGCCATTGAATGTTGGAAGTGTTTAACTTTTCATTTGCATAAGGGCTTGCAATTAAGAGTTTGCCTTACATCTTGCAGGAGACTTGGGATGTGGGCTTCTCCACAATGCTAAAAGTGTTATGACTTTGGCAACTCTTGCAGATGGACTAAATGCCTTTTGTATTAAGGGGATATGCATGAGTCTTTGGGGGACCAGGGTAAGAATGTTACAGTTTTAATGTAGTATAATATCAATAAACTTAATACTAGTTCTTAAGGATTGTTAAATCTGTGTCATAATGGTCAAGTTGTGAAATGATATGAATGTCTTTGTATCTGGAGACCTGTTTAAAGAAGTGTGTCTGGTTTCCAAGTTGACAAGGGGTGAATTGTAATGGTTGATGCCTTGTGTCAACTTGAGAAGTTTAGACATTTAATGAAGCAACTCAGTAGGGGACCAGAGTCCTCTATTTGTAAACATCTTCATCCTGTGCAAGAGGAGGGCAGGGAGGTGGTCTGAGTGCTACACCTGTGCGAGGGGTGGGCATGCATCAGTCTGCTTACAGTGCAAGGGAGGAAAGAGGCTTGATCTCTCCCCCTTTTGCTCTTGCTACATTTGCTGTCTTCTGCTGCCTTGAAGTGTTGCCCCTGTACAATGCTACCCTGCCTTGTACTCAGCTGATTATGGACTGAAACCTCCACAAACTGTGAACTAAATAAACCTTTTCTTCCTTAATTTTGAGTGTTGGGTATTTTGCCTCAGATGAGAGAAAAATAACTAAGACACCATGGTACATGTATTTTTATGAATTCCCAGGAATGAACTTGTATCACATGTGTTTTAACTTTAAAGAATTTTGCTAGATTTACCAATAATGGTATTTGAAGAAATTTTTAAGGACTATAAATTATGCAAGATGGTATTAACTGAAACCTTAATGGATGATGAAAGTGGTTATTGAAGTTATTTTTAACATGAAAAGCAATATAAATATATTTTGAAGCTTGCCCTTTTGAATCCCTAAGAATAACATCTCTTTGTACAGAAAGAAGTTTGGTTTAATTATCAAATTTCTTAAATTTCATATTAGTCAAGGCTTTTGACTGAAGGCATCAGTTAAAATGATTGAAGCGTAAAGGAAATTATACCGGTAGTGTTATTTTTTCCCCCTGGTATCAGTATAACCTGTGTTAAGTGTTGTAAGGCTAGAAATGAAAACAGAATAGGAGGATTAAAATAAAGTTACTTTAAGCACTGAAATAATCAAATGTATGCCTTATGAGTTTCCTCAGCACTAGTATCTACCAGAGACTCTGGATCAAACTCCACGACTCACTTTAGCACTGTGTGAATATTATGTCAGTATTGAGTGACTAATGAAAGTAGTTCTGTGTTTGAAACTTTGGATCATTTTAATATGCTATTTTAATCCACAAATAGCTCAGTTTAACTTTTGAGCAACATGATTTCATTTATTCTACTATTTTCTTCTCTGTAGAGTTCTCTGTTCAAAAGAAAGAAGCTTAACCTGACTTCTGAATTCTGAGATCACACACTGCAAAGTGGTAAGAAAACTAAGATTACTTTTTGGAGACTTGCATGACTCAGCAAGTCTGTCATTGGGTGATGTTATTTCTGATGGATAACATGCTGCAGGCAAAGAAAGCTGTTTTCTATCAGTAGAGCCTGCTGAAATTTTCCCTGGATTTATCATGGACCAGAGAGAAAATAGAACTAGTTTAAAATGAAGCAAAGTGCTTCATTACTTTTTACTACATTTACTTTAAAAAGAAAAGACAAGGGATCATACATTTACAAATTGTGAATTTTGTGATGCAGAACAAGTTAAGCAATATTTTCCAACCTGTTAGGAGTAGGAATTGTTAGTGCTTAAGTCTGGGCTGAACTTCAGGGATTTGCTTGAAAGCTTCTGATATTCTAGGAAGAAACTGTTCTGTCAGTTCTGCTCAAGGGATGTTGTTGGACTTCTGTAATTGCTCTTTCCTCTTGTATTGTTTCTCCTAATAAGTAAGTTTTTTCAATGTTCCATCCGGTTTTTTGTCACATGTCAGTTTGCCATGCAATAATCCCATATGTTGTATTTTGGTTTGACATCTTCCATGGGATTTATAAATAGTTCCCATTTACAAATTATGTCATAAGATTATATTTAGGGAAAGAGACACTTAAAAACATTATTCTATAAGTAACTTAGCCTAGCAACTGTTACTATTGTGTTACTACTTTTATATGTCTTTTTCATTTCATGCATATAATTTGAAACTGTGACTCCAAATAACTTGATTTTTAATAAAGAATACATACACAGAGGGCAAATGAAATAAAGACACAACTTCCTACTTTACCTCATGACAACTTGTTCCCTTTTCAGGACACACCTGATGTTTCTGGTTTTCTGGTTTAGTGGGCCTTTTAGAATATGTATGCTGTTTACCAGCTGTTGCTATGCTAAGTAGTACTTTAATGAACATATTTATGCATGTCATTTTCACACATGTGAGTATTTGAACTGAAGGAAAAGGATACCACTCAACATCTAAAGCAAAAATTTGACTTTACTGTTTGCTAAACAAGGGTCAACAATCCTTTTGCATGGTTATATCAAAACAAAACAAAAACTGATTTTAGAGGGTTTGGAGAGCATTGAACTCAGGAACTGAAACACCGTGCATGAGCAAGAGTGCTTAAAGATTGCTGACTTTTAGCCTTGGAAACTGGGTGGTTGTAGTGTACGTGCCTTCTGATAGGTTGTCAGTCATAAGTATGGCAATGTTACTGATTGGCTGGCCTCAGAAATGTGGAATTGTTACTGATTGGCTGGCCTCAGAAGTGTGGAGTTGTTACTGATTGGCTGGCCTCAGAAGTGTGGAGTTGTTATGATAGGCTGGCTTCAGAAGTGTGGTATTATAACCAATTTGCTGACTTTTAAAAGTGTGGAGTTCTTACTGATTGGCTTGTTTTCAGAGGTGTGTTTCTAAAATTTTTACTATTTGATTTCAGTGTAAGACAGATTATAGTGGTAAATTGTTTTTGCTTGAAACTATTGCCAAAGAACAGTTATCCTTTTCCTCCTTGAATTTGGAATAAAGGAACTTTAAATTTTTAACTACATGAGAAATGGAATTTCTGAGTCAAAGAAAAGTGTGCTTGTTTTTTGTTCCCTTCTAGAGATTTACCAGTTTATATTCCCATCAGTAATGAATAGCAGTGCTTATTTCTCTACAGTGCAGTAGGTCATCAACTTTTTGACCTTTGTTAACCTGTTAGGTGATTTATCTTCTTGAAGTTTTTATAGTTATTTTAAAAAGTAAAGCTAAGAATTTTTGTATATCATAAAAAAGCAATACTTTATTTTCCAGAAGTTTCTTCCTATTTTCAACTGCAGTCTTTAAGCACTGGTTTAAACATAATTAGCATGGTGCATTAAGAGTTGTAATATTTTTCCCAGTATGTGTTTTGTCTTTTTAAAAAATACTGGTTGAGGTATAAAAACATATTCTGATACAGCAAGATTAATCCATTATTATATTGTCTCCTGGATTGTATATTATGGTTAGATTATTTTTCTCATCTAGAGATTATTTTTCTATACTTTTTCCTACTATTTTCATGGCTTCATTTTTCTTTTCTTTATTCTTCTGGAATTTCTATCATGGCAAGTATAAATGATAAATACAATTTTTTAGGTAGCTGCTAATTTGTTCAAGCACTGTTTCTTAGCTAAAATGTTATTTTACCAATAATTTGAATTGTCATTTTTGATTAAAACTAAATGTTTATAATGTGTTTATTTCTGACATTTTTTCTCAGAATCACTGATTAACTAATTAGTGATGGTACCGTGTGCATTTTTCTGTTTTCTGTAGATTAATTTCATACCACACACCCTTAATCCCAGTATCACACCCTAGATCCAGACAACTCTGAAAAGTCACATCTACAAGTGCATGAAACTTTGGAGGGACATCTAGATACAAGCCAGAACATTGTGTGACATTTACATTAGGTGAAAATTCTATGATTTACTTAGCAACTCACCTTTTTTGTGGCTCATCATTTAATACTGGGGGAATTTTGGTTAAAGATCAGCAAATTGTTTTCCAAAACTTTAGCTTTCTTTAGCTCATAAACTATCATCTGGTAGGACTGTCTTCTCAGGCTGTCTTTACAGGCCCACCACTTTGTGCCTGCTAGTGGGCATTTCCAGTGCCCAGCATCACCTCTGCTATGTCACCGGCCAACAGTATAGTATGCAAACAACATTTAGACCTTTAAGTGAGTTAAGACTGACAGATGTCCTTTAAAAACCAACTATTGTCATGAAATGTAAAAGGAAATCTGTTGAATCTTTTACATTTTCAATTAAACAATGGCACACAAAATTTAAAGAGAAATTTTACTCTTTTCATTCCTCATTGCATGACTTTGAGTTTTCTTTCCTTTTCTTAACAAGCTTGGCTAAGGGTTTATCAATTTTGTTTATTCTTTCAAAGAACCAACTCTTTGATTCATTAATTCTTTGTGTTGTTTACTTAGTCTCAGTTGCATTAATTTGTGTTCTGGTCTTTATAATTTCCTCCCTTCTATGAGCATTCGTCTTGACTTGCTCTTCTTTTTCTAGATGCTTGAGGTATAGCATTAGGTTGTTTATTTGTGCTTGTTCTGTTTTCCTGATGTGACAGTTCATTGCTATAGATTTCCCTGTTGCATCTGCATTTTCATTTAATTGTGGATATTGTTTAATTTCTTCTTTAATTTCACCTATAGCTCATTGGTTGTTCATGAAGGTATTATTTAATTTCCATGTGTTTATGTAGGTTTTGCTGGGTTTTTTTGCCATTAATTTCCAATTTCAATGCACTATGGTCAGATAGTAGACAGGGGATAATTTCAAATCCTTTGCATTTACTTAAGTACGTTCTGTGAAATAATATATGATCTATTTTAGGGAATATCCCATGTGAAGCTGAGAATAATGTGTATTCTGTAAATGTTTATTAAAATAGCTTATCATATGATTTCACTTTGTATCATACTTGCACTAAAATCAGCTACTTCACTGATTCAGAAACATGGAGCTATAATGGAGCCTAATTTATAAATGTAAGTGTATGTGTGTGTAAGAGTACTTGGGAATCTGAATATATTTCTCTCTCTCTCTCTCTCTCTCTCTCTCTGTGTGTGTGTGTGTGTGTGTGTGTGTGTGTGCATTTTCCCAAGAGGATACCACTAATATTTATGTGCTTCAGAGGACTGCTCTAATTTTCTTTCAGAGAGAGACAGAGAAAGAGAGAGAGAGAGAGAGAAAGAGAGAGACAGAGAGAGAGAAAGAAAGAAAGAAAGAAAAGAAAGAAAGAAAGAAAGAAAGAAAGAAAGAAAGAAAGAAAAGAAAGAAAGTGTTATTAGCTATTGCTGTCCACAGTTACAGAAATGAAGTTTCAACTCAGAAACAGATTCCTTTTTTGTTCCTAGACTTTAGTGTTTTTCACTGACTGTGGGTGGACAGATTTAGAGCCAGGCAGTTTAAACAAGTTGATTGTTCTGCATTTCTCAAAGAAAACCTTCCTCTACAGGCATTATGTAATTTCTCTAATACAGTTTAAATTGAAACGGTCAGTACTGTTGTCTGGTAAAATTGAGATTATTTATTACTTAAACTCCTAAAATCTCACTGGAATGGATAGGAGTTCCTAGCCAAAGAGGTTTGAAGTTACTCAAGTCCCTGATGAGAAAAAGCAGTATGGGTCAGTACGATGAATGCTATCATTCTAATGAAAAAGGCTTATGCTGTGTGAGGTCACTATTATGAATCATAGGGTAGATCAGAAGACTCCAGCAAACACAATTGCATATAACTGTTCAAAGTACTTCCCACCATAGAATTGTTTTTAAAAAGAAGAGAATAAAGCATAGTTAGATATGGTTTTCTCACTTTGTTTCTGACTCAGGCAAGTGTTAGTCTCTCTAAACTGAAAAAATTTAAGACCCTATTTTCTTCCACAAATATATCATAATCTCCTTTAAAAGAAATGATGAAGAACAGTAGAGAGTGTGGAGATCCATAAAGACATTTGCAGATGCTATATGAGAATTTTCTAGTCATTGCATCCATTTTTTAAAATATCAAACCATAATTTTTATAACTGTCAGGTTTCTGTTGTTATAGTGAGTGTCTGAGATAATCAGTTTATAAAGAGTATAACACTTTTAGAAGTTTCAGTTCACTGTCAGACCTCTTGTGTAGGGCCTATGGGAGTGCAGCATTGCAGAAGTAGGTGGTGATTAAAACCATTTATCTCATGAGTGAGAAGTGAAGAGAAACATAGAGGAAGGGGCTTGGACCCTACAACCCCCTTCCAAGATAAGCCCCCAAAGACAAGAAGACCTGCCACTAGAATCCACTTCTTAAAGGCTCTACCAGCTCCTAGGAGCGCCATCATGAGGGACCAGTATTTGCTACATAGACCGGTGGGGACACTTATGATCCAAATGATCGGATCTGCAAATATCTCAAACTGAGGTCTCTTCTTAAATATCATGAGATATGATATTGGCAAACTTGTCTTGGGGAAATAAAATATAATGGTTGTTGAATATGGGAAGCATCATTTTTTTCTGGGGGTGAGGACAATGCAAGTCAAATCTGATTAGAGTTACCGTAAAATCCATTTCTGCATAGGTGTGGTGGTGCAGGACTGTGATCCCAGGACTCTGCCAGGCTGAGGCAAGACTTCAAGTTCCAGCCCAGCTCAGGCAACTTAACGAGAGACTGTCTTAATGTAAAAAAGAGAAAAAGGGCTGGGATACAGCTCATGTCAAAGGTCCTATGTTCAGTCCTCAGTACTACACAAAACAAAAGAACACAAACCTCACTATTCTATGGGATCATGAAGACGACCCTAGGCTTGCCTGAGATCCTCAGGATTCAGCTTCTGCAGCTAGAATAAAAGCAAGATCATATCTAGAAGTTTCCATCTGGTTAAAGCTTTACATAGTCTAGCTGTAGTTGTCCTTGTGGGAGCTTTGGAACAAGCAGTTTTCCCCTAAGAATCTAAAGTACAGGCCTAATTCAGGAACAGGCATAATTCAGTTAAATGAATCCTCTGTGGCAATGTTTTTTCAAAGTATAGTGACCTTCCTAAAAATGCATCATTCTGATCTGCATCCTCAAGATCTAAGTCATGGTTCTGTGGTGAGGTTTGGTGACCACTATTTTAACAGGGACTCTGGGTGATTCTGGTGAACAGTAAAGTTCTGTTGGACCCTGCTCCTTGAGATTGATGCTGACCACGCGTGAGTAATATGATAACATGACCCAGCCATGACAGAAGTGATTCTTTTTCAAGTGATGATTTGAATTTTTCCCAAGTTCACACATTATAGATGATATGCAGACTTACTTCTATGTGCATAGAAGATATGCAAGCCTGTAATACAGATACTGAGGCAAAGGGGAGAGTTTATTTGTGGTAATAGCTTTAGGAAAAAGAATCAAATTGCAAGTAACCTTTTAAAATTTCAGTTTTCATAGAGAAATCTGATGGGGGAACTACTGAATGGTCCACTTTAAGACCGGAAAGGGCAAAAGAACAGAAGGGAAGGCCAAACAGTGATTTCATTATACAAATGAAATGGGAAAACGCAGTGAAATTCCATCCATCCCTGAGGACTGACTCCATTTAGAGGTTAGAAGAACAGCCCAGAGTGATCTCACACTTAGGGCTCTATAACCGTCACTCCGGAGCAACTGTAGAAAGGTTATGACTAAGGATGAAAGGATCAGCATGTAAAGTTTGGAGGTTTAACCACCCTTCTGAAGGGTAGATAAGAAATATAATAGATAACTGAAAAAGAACAAGGATATCGGAGTAGGTGAGAGCAAAGAGCAGCAAAAACCAAACGAGAACATTGGTAATGAGTTTCAGTTCCGTTTTAGAGGCGGACTGTTAAGTACATTAGGTGTTGTCACAGAACGTGTGTGATAAAGAAGATACGGGAAGGATCTGGCTCAGGAAAGTTAGAAAATGCAGTGAAGGGTGATTCCTTCCATTTTCAGAGTCCACTGCAGTGTCCAGAATTTTTCCACGTTCTCACAGCAGGTTACATGGTTCCCAGACTACTAAGAAAGAAACTGAGTCTCATTAAGCTGAAGTGAGACCCAGCAGACCCACTCCATGAGCGGCAAATGTCAAAGGCATCAAGACAAGGGAATTACCCTTGACAGCGAGGAGTATGCAGTCTCACTGGGCCCCGCAGTGACGAGCTTCATTAACCCCTTTCTGTGCCTCAGCCGCTCTGCAGCCCGCAGCGAGGCTTTCTCCAACACAGTGGAGAAAGAAATGTGGACTCAAAAATCAATGTAAAATTTTAATTATTAAAATTAAATCACAGCCGTAAACTAGATGGAATTTCCTGTGAAGGCAAACATTTTTTATAGCTGGGAACTCCCTCCTGTGTTGGTTCACTCCATGGTATGGCCACAGAACTGATATAAGAGCCAAGAAACCCTTATTGGATACACAGTAGGTTGCTAATTACCCAAGCAAAGACTTTTTGAACAAGAGTGGTCCATTTTAATTGCCTCTTAGTAAGATGCTTTATCTTTTCTTCCCCCACCTAGATCCCATCGGCACTTATCCCAGTGCTGCTTGAGTTGTAATAGATTCATAATAGACACATTTATGTATTAATAATAATAAAGATAAATTATGTTTGCAAGTGCCTTCCCTGTACTTTATCTTCCTAACAACTTCAGAAGACTTGCAGGGCAAGTATTATTGTCTCTGCCTTGTCGATGGTGAAAGCAAGACCTGGTAAAGTTAGGCGATGCGCTAGGCCTTTGTGGGCCAGGACTCTGATTCCGTTTATGAGATGGCATCCTAGTCTGTGTATGACAGGCCACACTCTGTCTGCCGTGAAACACAAACTGCTAGGGCAAGGGGACACGTCCACTGGTGTGAATTCTGTTCCTCCCAGCTGTGAGTTCTTAACCCTTGAGATATGGTTTACTCATAAATGGTAAAAATAGTAACTATTCCTGTTTACAAAGTTCTGGCCAAAATCTGTTGAAATAATGCCTGAGGAATTGCTTTGAAATTGCTCTAGAATTTTCATGTGACTTTTAATAGATCTGTAAGACCAGTAGCCATGCAAAATTTGGTGCTTACTTGTAGATATTGTATTTTTCTGAGGAGAATGCTGAGTAGTCTGTAACATTTTAAAAGATATCTACAATGGAAAGAATTGTGCAAAATATTATGCAGAGAGTACTGATGCTATTTTGCATAAAAAGATAGGAAATACAGAAAGACAAGAAGAATAAAATAACAATAATCTAAAAACAAATCATTTATGGGTTTCTTGAACAAAAATGTGAATATTGCTACTATTTCAATATTAAAGACGGCTGACCAAAAGTGAGAAATAGTGTTATCTCAAGGAATATTGAGTTTATTAAAAAGATAGAAAACCCAGCATTACAGGCTATACCTTATTAAAGACATACTGACCTCTAATGAATTAATACCTTCATGACGCCTGTCTTTTGACCTAATGCAGCGAATTATTTTAGGAATTTCATAGTAAATGAGTCCTGCATTCTTAGTATAAATTTTTTGGTCATAGGATAATATTTTTAGGAAAATTTCTAAATTAAATTGTCTGTAGTTTTGGAATTTTAAAATCTGTAAATATGAGGAAGTTGCAGCTATAGTTTTAGTTTTCTAGGCTTTTTCATTTTTTTCAAATTCAACATAAGGATTGGCATAAAACATTTGAAAGGTTTCCTTCCTTTTTAACAGGAGACTTTGGAGAACTGTAAAATTTCTTCCTCAGTTATTTCTTTTTCATTATCTTTTATATTTTCTGTAAAAAAATCATTTTGAAAAAATTTATCACAATAGGATTTTATATTATTATCAGTTGTGTCTTTAGTCTTAGCCTTTTTAAATTTATGTTTTCTTTCTTTTCTATTTTATAATACATGCTACTTATTTGATTAGTTGTTTTTCTATAACCAGTTCTTAGATTTAACTTT
The DNA here is from genome assembly GCA_004027295.1 of Dolichotis patagonum. Taxonomy (NCBI): domain Eukaryota; kingdom Metazoa; phylum Chordata; class Mammalia; order Rodentia; family Caviidae; genus Dolichotis; species Dolichotis patagonum. The sequence goes on from PVJX010005827.1 coordinate 74,415, forward strand.
CTTTTATTGAACCACTTTCTGATTCATTAATTGCTGCTTTATTTTTCTAACCTTTTGTTTTACTTTTTCTCTGCTCTTATTTTTTCATTTTCATTTTGCTTACATCGATGCCCTAATAAAAGACCCATAGGCTATACATCTGAATTGTTTTCACTCTCACTGATTTCTAAGTAATTCTTACTGAAAAGTATGATTTTCTGTAAATGAGTTTTTCAGACACTCATTAATGTTAGAATTTTAGCCTTTGCTTTTTGAATTATTTTCCATTGGTGAGACTATATTCTGTGCTATACAATTGCTATTTTCTAACATGCTTTGTAAACTTAAGAATAAATATATGGTAATATATGGACTGTCCTCCATAGAACACCTTTCCTGTAAACCTAATAAATATTTTTGATATATGGTATGTTTTTTGCCTACCCCACCTACCTTTGTATATATTTATACACATCAACTGCAAAAGATGGAAAATGTAGTAATATGCCCACTATCCTGGTGTTTATATTAACTTATCTTTGTGCTTTTAATAGTTTGTAATTACTGTATTTTGAATATTATAATTTAGAACATAAAGATATATAGATATGTTTTCTTCCTGTATTTTATTTATTATCAAAATAATATAAAGCTCTTCAGTCCAAGAAATGGCCTTTTCTTTTAATTTTCCATTGTCTGATAAGAATCTGGCAACTCCTGTTTTCTTTGATAATATTGACTGTATTTTTTCTTACTTTTATTGTTAAATCCTTGCCCAAACGTTTGATAATACATGCTGATTTCTTTTAAGTGTTTTCAATATTATCAGGTAAGTTTCATAAGTCCTGTATTTGAATTATTGAACCATTTACTATGGTTCAATGGTTGAGGAATACAAGGGTTGATCAAAATGTGTAGTGAACGTTTAAATTTTAAAAATGTATTGCAGTAAAAGACACATTGTCATCAATCCCCCTCAAGAGACACCTCCTTCATTTCAAACGCTCTTAGCCTGTAAGATGTTAGGTGCCTATTATAGAAGTCAATGAATAAATAGGAGAATGTTCCAGAGCAAAGCAGGAAAGCTGGTACTAAGTTACGGGGGACAGTGAGTCTGAATTAAAAGAAAAGGTAGGGTGGGTGGGAGTAGACGAAGGTGAAGAGAGGAGGACAAGTGGCCCTGACGCATGACAACAGGCAGCTGAGTGGCTTCTGGTCACATGCATATCTGATCTTTAGATTTATGTGATCTATTTGAATATGAAAAGAATTCAGAATGCCCCCAAAATTTTTACAACGGCCATATTATATATAATGAACCATAGGAAAAAGTTTATGGAGATTTAGTATTTTCTTATGTGCGTATAAAAGGAAATGGAGAGTGATCACATATTTCCATTTTATTGCAATCATAACCAGAGGTTCCAAAGGATGAACATTACGGAGGATCGAGACTACTTTCATAGTTTCAAAGGACATTAAATTTTCTATTTATAAATTTAAATGAAATGGCAAAGTCTGTGTTCTTTATTCATGGAAAGAAGATTTCATTATAAGGTTCCCCACAGAGGAAATATTCTTAGGTTTACAGGCATACAATTCTCTTCTTCAACCTTTGGTCATGCTTTAATAGCATACCTTCCTTAATGCTGGATATTTCCTTGTTTCTCATATCTGATACAATCTTAAATTGGACTCATAAAATCATTAAATTGGAAACATTCTAAATATGTCTCTCATTTTTAAATAAAATAATAAAATTGAGTTCAGTCAACTCTGGCTTTAATTGAACACCTAAATTAGACTGAATAAGGCAAGGAAGTTCTCGTTTTTAGCTCTTATATTTTAGAACATAGTCCTCCATGTGGTGACCTGAAGGGGTATGGTGCTGATTCTTTGGAATAAAATCTTCCATTTTTCATTAGGTCCATGGTGAGGATTTGCAGTCATATTTGATATTTGTATGTTCACAAAACTGAATCATGAAGATTTTAGCTTAAGGTAAATAGGAAAATAGTTTCTAAAAAAATGTTTTATGCATTTCACATTACAGATGCATAGAAGAAAATTAGAAAAGATGCTGTGTTTTGATATTAGTGTAATAAAACCAACAACCTGGTTAATCTTATTAGGTATTATAGGAGATTGCTATATTTGCACAAAACTCAATTTTATATGTTGTTTGCATATTTAGTACAATAATGAAGTATTTCATCAGTTGTATAGAAGAAAAATTACTGTATTAGTCAGGCCTTACAATTGCAGAGAAATACCTGACACCCATAATTTAAAGGAGAAAGGGTTTATTTAGTTCATGGTTTCAGGGGGTTCAGTCCATGGCAAGTTGACACAACACAGAAGCGGCATGACCTGGTGGAAGAAAGCTTCTCAACTCCTGGCAGTCAGGAAGCAGACAGAGTTAGAAGAGTCAGAGGGATGTTCCCTGCAAAGGCATGATGCAGGGACGTACCTCCTACAACTAGGACCCATCTCCTCCAGCACATTTAGCTATGAGCTCATCAATAGACTGATCCACAGATCCATACAACAGCACCACGATCCAATGATCCATCTCTGAACATGCAAAGCTTCGAATGGACATTTTCGATTTAAATGATAACACTACTGCTTTAATATAACAGAGTCCACTAGAAAGACATTATCTCTACTCTAGTAACTATGCCATAACCCAGACCCTATGCCATGATAGAAATGGCTTCTATTTTGAGTGGGTGGGAACTTTGGTCCTTCCCATTATGATGGTGCTCATATCTTTTTTCTGTGTCCTTGGAATGCTTATTCTCCAGTTGATCAAATAAAGGAAAGATAGACTTTTTTTTTGTATTCTGCAAGTAAGCCTCTCAATTCAAAGATATTTAAGATTGTGTGTGTGTGTGCATGTGCACATGTGTGTGTGTGTGCGTGCATGCGTGTGTGTGCGTGCGTGCGTGTGTGTGTGTGTGTGTGTGTTTTGTCTCTTTAAGACAGGATAATGTAGTTCAGGCTGGTCTTGAACTCACTTTGTAATCCATGCTGGCCTCAGATTTACAGCAGTCCTCCTCACTCAGCCTTCTGAGTGCTAGGATTAGAGGCATGCATCACCACACCTGGCACATTGAGATATTATTAAAGAGAATTTAGTGTGACATTAAGTGGATATTTGAAGTTCTACATAAGAAAATAATTAAATTATAAACATGTAGGTTTCTTTAAATGACAAATTAATGGCTGTTGCTGTGTATTGAACTATGTCCCCACACAGATGGTAAAAGTCTTAGCTCCAGGGCCTGTGAATGGGACCATATTTGAAAATAGGGTCCTTGAAGATGATCAATTTGAGCTCAGTAGGGTGGTTTCTAACCCAAGGTGACTAGCGTCCTTAGGAAAAGGGGAAATTTCAACACAGAGATACAAATGGAAGACAATGTGAAGATGCAGAAAGAATGCCATCTACCAGCTAAGGCATCAGAAAACAGGAGACATAGATTCATAGATTCTCCCTCAGTGTCCTCAGGAGAAACCAGTCCCATAGACACCTTGTTCTGGAATTTTTAAGCTCCAGAGTGTGAGAAATCACATCTTTGTTATTAAAGCCACCCAACTTTAGTACTGCTTGACAGCCCTAAAAAACTAATACAGCTGCTTGATTCCCAGTCCAATGACTTGAGTGATTGTAGTGGTTATCACTAAGTTTCAAAGCTAAGCAACTGAGCATTCGTCTAAACAGTCGCCCTGGGGGAGAAGCACTAGACTATAAGCAGAGTTGCTTTGCGAGTACTAAAAACTTGTAAGATCAGTTTCCAGAGCGGTGAATATCCCTGTGGGATATTGGGTGCAGGCTGATAGCAGTTGGTTAACCAAGAGTGGGGTTCCTTCTTTTTGTGTCTTCTGACACTGGATTCTGTTTTGGACCACAGTTTTGCCTGTATACATCTTGAGATTGACCACCCACCTCCATACACAGTCTATGATATAATCTTGACCTTACTGTTTATTCCCAAGGCGTTTTATATGAATTAGTTAAAACTTTGCCTCGTGGTCTGTTTAACAACAGAACAGTATGCTATGTTTAATTTTGCTCTGCCTAGATAGATTTGTCTTTCAAAATAATTTCATGGATACTTATGCTTTGCTGTAAACTGATGAATTCAAGCCAGCACCTTGTAAGAGAGTTTCCTAGCCTTGAGTTTTGCAGTTTATGTGTGCTTCCAGTGCATTGTGAAGGCATCATCTGGCTTCTCTTGTGGTTACTTAAATCCTAGATGCCTTCCATGGGATGAAATGAAAAGGGAGGTGGAAGGATGGGAGGAAGGGAAGAGGGAGGAAAAAAGAAAGGAAGAATGGAAAGAAAGAAGGAAAACAGATGGAAAAAACAAATGGAAAGCAAGAAGAGAGAAAGAAAATAAAAAGAGAGGACTGGAAAGAGAAGAGAGTTTTGAAAGGGAGAAAATAAGCAAGGAGAAAAAATATATAGCAATGGTGAAATTCCAGAAGCCACTCTGCAGGTTTTTTGTATGTGTCTGCAGTAGCATGATATCTATCTGAGACCACACTAAACCCATTCTCTTTACAGTGAGACTAAGATTATACACCACTGTGGACATTCCACTTTTAAAAGCGCGATGAGACCTGATAGCGATACCACATTAAACACATCTCCTATTGATTCTTTCTAACCTTACAAAACGAGTTGCGTGCATTAAGTACCTTTTACTCCAGCACAGCTGATGGGACCACAGATGTTAACTGCGGGGCAGGATTTCCTCAGAGGTCAGCAGACAGGGCAAGTGGGAGATGACTGAGAAGTAGCTTCAGGCCAAGGGACTATTTACCCTTGTCATCCTCAAATGCAACTTGAGGACAAAGGTCTGGACAAATGTATGTCAAGGGAAATTAAAACAAGCTTTCCTGCTTCTCTCTCTGCAAAGTCACCAACATACGAATGTGTGGCTCCATTAAGGTGAGGATTTGCAATAACACAAGAATGAAATTTACTGGCTAGAGCACTATTTTCCAAAGTCTGTGTTCTTTGGTCAATGGTTTTTGCTTCAGATAATAAAAGTGAGTAAGAATAACACTGTTGTTTCTTCTTGTCACCTGGAATGTCTCCTTTGACACCTTTGTCCTTCTAATTCTGTACTCCTCATGTGGCGCATAATGGACATGGGACAGGTAAGGACAGAGACGCTGGCACTTCTGTGAATAGCCTGAATGATGTCCTCTGGTCTGTGGTTAAGGGAGCATTGCCTGCATTGGAAGGAAGAGGGCCACATGTGCCAGGAAGAAGCTCCTGATTCAGTCACCAGTGTGCAAAACCCCAGTTACCACTTGCAAGACTTCTGGCTGGTGGTTAGGAGGCTCTATCTTGTCTTTAGGAAGATGGCATGACTATAGTTGGGGTACAGCACTGCTGCTGAAATGTGCAGCACATAGTATGTCCTCACTAAAATGTGGTTTTTATTCTTTCTTTTGCCACTGTCATTATTATTGTCGGTACTAAAATAATTTAAATTCTTACCTGCTAGTTTGGATAGTTTCCCCAGGCATAGACTATTGTCTATTGAGTTAGCAGCCTTTAGGATTCACCTTATCCTGGAAAGGAAGGGCCTCTAATCATTCTGCATGATTTGAAGGGTGCTGAGAAGTTCATCAAATACCTCCCACCCATGCTGGCTTCTCTTGGTGTCTTCCTACATTCATTTAGTTTAGTTCAGGAGATAACTGGTGTCTGGGCAGGTGTGTGGTCAACACCACCAGTTTACAAAATGAGACAACAAGGGTATGTGTGTCTTGGACATAGCGGTACTAGCGTATTCATTGGCTGAAGGCATGAATGAATAGAGCTCAGGGTTCTCTTTCTCATCACTTTTCTCCCCAGTCTGCTTAGTTGAAGGCTTTGTACAGAAAGGAAGCCGCAACTGCTTGCTACATTTACTTAAATTGAAAGCAGAACTCATAAGGAATCTTGTTCATAAAAAGGAGTTGAGTCAGACAGAATGGGAATAAAACAGAGATGTCTAGGCCATAGGGCCTCTTGGATGGATGTTCTGAGACAGGTGATTGAGCTGACTAGAAGGGAAATGGGGATGAAGACTGGAAGGAGAGAGGGGAGCAGAGGTGGAGGAGGTGACTCAGGGCAGGGCAGAAGGTGCAGTGTGGTTTGAGTGTGGAACGTAGTACAGATGGGCAGCACCTGTGATGTACATGTGTGTATGCATGATGCACGCACATGTGTGAGGAGCATGATATGAGCATACAGTGCAATGTGTGTGTGAACACCTGTCTGCCCATGGGGTGGATATGTGCTGTGTGGGCATAGGTGTGTGGTATAGGTTGTGACACACATGGTCAGTCTATCTTTTCATGTGAGTGTGTAGTGAAGGCCAAGGGTGTTTGTGCACGACACTGCATGACACTGGCGTGTATTACTTTCCCATGTGAAGGACTGAGTCCTGGGCAGGAGAAAACAGTGCACCCAAATGTCTTAAAGTAGGGTGACATCATGTTGCAAAGAAACTCAGGGAGCCCAGGGAGCACAGTGGGGGAGGTAGAGCGATCATGTATTAGATAGGCAGAGAGGAGGTCACATACAGCATGGTGGCCACAGTAAGGGTATAGATATCCTGAGAAGAAAAAGCAGACAGTGAAATGATTGAAAGAAACATTAATTAAGCACACTTATTTTGTAGTGAGTTACTGGAAGTTCAAAGTCCTTATGTGAGTACTTTTGAGCACAGAAGCACAGATTGTTACTGAGGAAACCAGAGAAGAACCTGTCCTGCTTTGTGCCCACTTTTGGCTTCCTTTGACCCTATATCATTGGTTTAATACAACTGGGGGAAATGAATCCCAAATACCCAAGATAAAATTGTGGTTCTACTTCCACCAGATACGTGAAGTAAATTGGGAAATTTGTTTCATCCTCGCAGCCTCAGTGACTTCATTTGTAAAATGGAAGACTAAACTTATTTTACAGGAGTATTAAGAAAATTAAATTGACTATTGCATGTAAATCCCCAAACACAATGCTTGCTGAAATATTAACAATCAATTAAGTGGCAGTTTCCCGTTTGAACGTCTTTTTTTCTTGGCTAGAAATTTGATAATGAATGACTTTCGTCTAACTTTAGGGAGTAGATTGATGGGTTATTATTACTATTAGGGTTTTCTAATTACTTGTTAGACATTGAGTCCTTTGAGAGTTTTTCCAGGAGACAATTCAAAGGAAGCTAGAAGTTTTTTTTTTTTATCATGGCTGAGAGGTTCCAATTTTTATGCAGGTTTTAGATGTCATAGTCAATATATGGCATTTGTCTTCTGTGAAACAACTGGTTTATCTCTGGTATTTTCTATAGGAAGATAGAGCCCACAGGTAGATGGCAACAGCAATAAACTAGAATCCCAGCTCTGCTTCATGATGTTTAATTTGGGACCAGTCATTTGATCTCTCTGAGACCTTGTTTCATTTGCAAAAAAGAGTCAAAGTTATGGACACAAAATGTCCAGCATACACCCTATGGGAGTGAACGGGGAGGAATTGTCTAAAAAAGGAAGGCAGATGATATTGTTAATTGAGTAATAAGATTTAAAATTTACATTATTCTCATCGCTATGCTTGGATGGATTACGTGCTGTTCCAGTTTGTCTACTTACGCTAGACTTGAGGACATGGTCAGCTATCCCAAAAATAAGAGGACATATTATGGTAATCATCCCTCATTTCCTATCAACTTAATCTGAAGCCCTTTATAACTTA
>PVJX010005828.1:0-82106 GCA_004027295.1 Dolichotis patagonum
ACTGAGATTCCATCTCACTCCAGAAAGAATGGCCAGGATAGAAAACACTACCAACAACAAGTGTTGGAGAGGCTGTGGGGAAAAAGGAACTCTTCTGCACTGTTGGTGGGAGTGTAGACTGCTGCAACCACTGTGGAGGTCAGTCTGGAGATTCCTCAAAAAGCTGGGTTTGGAAGTCCCATTTGACCTAGCTATTTCACTTCTGGGCATGTTACCAGAAGAACTGAAAACATCATACCACAATGATATATGTACACCCATGTTTATAGCAGCACAATTTGTAATAGCCAGATCCTGGAAACAACCTAAGTGCCCATCAACTGAGGAATGGATAACAAAGTTGTGGCATTTTTATACAATGGAGTACTACTCAGCTATAAAGAATGATCACATCAAGATATTTATAAATAAATGGACACGACTTGAGACCATTCTCTTAAGTGAAATAAACCAAATTCACAATTGTAAATACCGTATAGTCTCCCTAGTATGAGAGTTGATAAGAGTATATAAGATTTTATGGTAAGCATGACTCCCCATCTCATAGCTTTGAAGTCTTTCAATGTTTTCAATCATCAGTTGGAATGGTTTTATTCTTTTTGTTTGACTATATCATGCGTGATGATATGAACAGCTATTTTAAAGAAAACAAAACATCATGACAGCTATTGCTGATTTAATATTGTCCTTCTTAGAAGTCCTACCATGCTTCTATTCTTCTACTACCATTGGTTCTATCTATCACATTGTGTCTTATTGGGATTTGAATATGTGTGATAGTTTAAACAAAATTTTTCTATTGAAAATGAGATATTATAGTACCCATTGACCATTTTTTGTTATTCAGTTCAGAAAGCCCTGTAATTCTTTCACTCTTTGCATGGCTTTATACTATTTTGTTATGTTTGATATTATTGTATTTGAAACTATGCTCAACTATAGTAGAGTAAAAGATATTGTGATAGCTACTGTTGATGTCCAGTTGTCTTAATGTAAAGTACTGTGTTGCCTATGTTGTGCTGTTCTGATCTGCTCTGTACTGCCCTCTTTTGTTTTATTCTCTTTAAAATAAAATTTTTAAAAAAAGTAAATAGGCTCTTTCTTTTCTGTGTGCCTAGAAAACTGATGTGCCTGCTAGGTGATAATTTATAAATTTTACCTGTGAGCTTCAACCATATATAAATTTAAGTAAAATAGCCAAAAAAGATTGCCCGGGTAATTAGAGAACACAAGTGCCTTGGAGAATTTGTCCCAGGACCCAGGGCAAAATGCTTCAGGTTTATTTGTTGTCTAAATTTCTGAGGGAATCTTCTAGAATAGTAATGTTTTAGCCCACCTTTTCATAACCAAAAGTAGTAGTTTGTGACAAAGTTATATTTCCTTCTTTAAACATTCCTTATGGAAACAAACTTCATGAGCTATTGGGGAAGATAGGATTGCGAGCCAAACCGAGGGTGGATAGGCTGACCAAATTTTATCTTCCATGTGCTCCAGATGGCATCCACCTGCCCTGGAGCAGTCAACCCAAGGGAGGCCTTGAAGATATTATCAAATAGGAATAATAAGGGATCCCTTAGTTATCTCCTTTTTGCATAGTCAGACAGCTCAATGTCAAAGTCTTTAGCACTACAGGGCTAAAGAGAGCTCAGTGGAGTTTTCTGAGTTCAATTACTGTTACAAAAGGTTCCATGGTCTTACATATTGCTTTTAACACAGAGGGAAATATTAATTATGATACTCTTTTGCAACTAGAGACATACTGTAAAAAGGAGGAAAAATGGTCAGAGTTATCTTATGTTCAGATTTTCTATGCATTGAGAATTACTCCTTATTTGTATTCTAAATGTAAATGTGAGCTACAGGAAAACTCAGCGCCTCAGGCCCTTAAGTTATCTACTACCTCAGAGCCTAAAATCACTTCTCTCCAACCTTTGAAAGCTGAGGATAAAATAGCCTTAAATAAATCTACTCCCACCTTTACAGAACTCAAGGTTTCCCTAACTTGCCCTTTCAGCCTTAAGGATAAGGCTTCTAGACCAGCTATAATTCAGGCTTCTACAGGACTACACCCATCCTTAATTGAGTTTAGGCAAGCTCCTCAAGGGCAATATCCTTTACAGGAAGTACAGGGAAGATGTGGAACTTCCAGAATTCATGTACCTTTCTCTCTTGGTGACCTAAAACAAATAAAATCAGATCTTGGGAAATTTTCAAATGACCCTGATAAGTACATTGATGTCTTTAAAGCATTTAGTCAGGTATACGAACTAGATTGAAAACATGTAATGTTACTCTTAAATCACACATTGACTTCCAGTGAGAGACAGGCAGCATTACAGGCTGCTATTGCCTTCAGAGATGAATACTATATTGTTAATTTTAGAAGCTCAGAAAATCAACAGCCAGGGGAACCACCAGTTCCTACTGGAGCACAAGCAGTCCCTATGTAAGACCCTTACCTGGCTAACGACCAGATGGATGATTGGATTAGAAAACCTTTCCAGACATGTGTTCTTAAACATTAAGAAGAATGAGAACTAAGCCATTCAATTATTTTAAGTTATCAGCTATAGAGCAAGAAAGTAATGAACACCCTTCTGCCTTCTTAGATCGATTATGAGAGGCATTAATAAAAACATACTTCTTTAAATCCTGATTCGATAGAGGGACAAATTATCTTTAAAGATAAGATTATTACACAGTCAGCCTCAGATATTAGAAAAAAGCCTCAAAAGATGGCTTTTGCTCCAGATAGTTCACTTGATACTTTAGAAAAAGTTGCCTCCTCAGTGTTTTATAACCGTGATGAGGAGATCAAGGAGAGAAAACAAACAGACTGAGAACAAGAAGCTGCCTTAGTTGCAGCATTAAAGAAAATAGACCCTAAGTCTGATTCTTGGGACTCCAAGAAGAGCTCAATGACAACTACCTGCTATCGCTGCCACAAGCCAGGTCACCTTAAGAGGGACTGCACTTAGAAGCCCCCTGGGCCATGCCCCAACTGCAAAGGTGACCACTGGAGGTTGGACTGCCCTCTGAGGCCAAGCCCCCAGGGTTCACACCCATCCTATCAGTTGGTCCAGCAGGACTGAAGGGTCCTGGGGCACTCGCTGCCCTTTCCCTCTGACCAGACTGTCATCTCCAGAGGAGCCCCGGGTAATCATCACTATAGAGGAAAAAGAAATCAGCCTATTGCTGGATACTGGCGCAAACCTCTCAGTCCTTCTTTTCATTCCTGGTCTTCCTTCTAGTCGCCACACCTCAGTGAAAGGAGTCACTGGCAAGGAGGTAATTTGGTACTTTTCACAACCCTTAGGCTGTAACTGGGATGGTTTTCTTTTTACACATTCATTTTTGATTATGCCTGAAAGTCCAGTTCCTCTCTTTGGAAGAGATATTTTATCATGTTTAAATACTGTGATATATATGCAACCAAGTCAGGTAAGCTGCCTTTCCTTTGTGGAGACAGAAATCCTGAAGTATGGACAACTAAAGGTAAAATAGATAGGTCAATAAATCCACAGGACCAAGCATCTCAGTTAACATAGACTATGCTTCCCCAAGGGTTCAGAGATAGTCTACATCTTTTTAGAAAAGTGCTTTCCCATGACTTGGCATGTTTTGGGTTTTCCTAGGTCACAATCTTGACATATGTCGATGACATACTGTTATGTGCCCCCTCAGAAGAGCTCTTATAGCCAAGCCTCATGTGCTCTGCTAAAATTTTCTAGCAGACAAAGTTTATAAAAATCTCTAAATCTAAGGCACAACATTGCTGTCTTGAGGTAAAATATTTAGGCCTCATTATATCCAAAGGGACCCAAAAACTAAGAAAAAAAGGATTAAACACATTCTTTCCTTCCCATAGCCCAAAACTCTAAAACAGCTAAGGAGATTCCTAAGACTTACAGGCTTTTGCCGCCTTTGGATATCCAGATATGGGGAAATTGCAAAATATAAGGAGATAGATGATCTTCTATTACGGGCTGTCCTTCAAAATTGGATGGCATTAGACATTGTAACAGTGGCACAGGGGGGTCACTTGTGAAATTGTAAAAACTGAATGCTGTGTATACATCCCTGATTCTTTTGCTAACGTCTCAGTAGCTATTCAAGACATTAGACAACAGATTAACAATATGTCAGATTCTGAGATTCTCTGGACCTTGTCTTTCTCCTCCTTATGGAGAATTATTAGTTCCTCTTGGTGAAAATCTTGGTTAACTATACTTGTCTTATTAATTCTACTCTTTGGTCCATGCATACTTAACTGTTTCTTTAGCTTTCTCTCCTCCAGACTTAAAGCTGTGCGCCTACCCAAGATGGAAATGCCTGGTGTCTAGTGAGGACCTCTAGACAGGATCTCTGTGGAAGTACCTCCTACTGCCGTTGAAACTCTGCCACCCTGTTCAGCCTGAAGCAGCTCGATCGGTCATTGCCCATTATCCCCTCATGGCAGTTTGGGTACTTATTCAGAGGAGGGAATGTTACAGGCAACTGAGCTAGTTGGAAATATAGGCAATCAGACAGGGCTAGGCCCTCGAGGAAGCTGGCACAGAGGACCAGGTGTCTGATGACCTTGGAGGAGACCCACACCTCTTGCTTCAGGCTAGATCTCAAAATAGAAGACACACACCTCTTGCTGTGGGCCAGATCTCAAGACAAATGCAAGCACACCTTTAAGTATAACCCTTAGGGATTAAATCTGGATCATCTTATGCCCTCCACGCAAATTCCCATTTTGCCCACCTTTGAGCCATCCAGTCTCATGATTTTGCTCTATAAAAGTCCCTGGAAAATACAGAGTCTTTGGCAATCTGCTCAGGACCCCTTCTGTCTCTCTTCAGACAGAAGCTTTTTCTCAATATATTCTACTCTTCAAAAAAAATAAAATAAAATTTAAAAAGTGTTAAAAAGCTAAGGGCATAATATTTCCTGGTAGCATAAATTTGGAAATTACTGCCAAAGTTCAGCAGAATGGTCCAGGACAGATATGGAGAGCAACAAGTCAACAGCAGAGACAAGAACAGCAGTGACATGTAGCAGGTTTCTTTCAATGATTAAAAATAATAAGGATTTATAGAGGGATGCACTGGCATATCAAAAATCCTAGAAGTTTATCTCATGTATAATTTGTACTGTATGTTGAGCTGAAGATTGCCTCTACAGAAAATTTTTTCTGTATGTATATATTTATACATTAGACAATGTGTCACTGAAGGAGAACAAGTACAAAGTATGTGAATGACATAAGTTTCTAAAATTGAATGGACCTTTAACTCTACAACCAAAAGAAAAAGTAATCTTTATTCAACACCTATGATCCACAAAGTAATGTTCTAGGCATTGTTATAAACCCTGTGGGATTGATTTTAGCTAAAGCAGTTTTTTGAAGAAAGAATTTTTGCCAGCATCCCTGAAATATGGCTCCAGGAGAGCATTATAGGACCATGGTTATGTTATTCTTGTTGTTGTTTCTTTTTTTTTTTTTTTTTTCTTATTTGGTCCCTAGGGAAACTACAAATAAACAGAACTACAATGGGAGCTTAGAAACATCTTATTGAAAATAAATTGTATGTCCAGCTTTTCAATAAAACAGATTCATCCAAATCAATAGAAATAAAAATAAAGACCTATAAACCCCACCAATACAGATTCTGGATTAAAAGATCAAAGTAATTTTATTTTTAATACCCTAGATTTAAAGGGCAGGTCAAAATTTCAAGCATAGTGTGTGATATGTGGCTGATGCTTATGTCTGGTAAAAGGTGCAGGGAAAGGACACCTGCTGTTTTCGGGCAACAGATCATTTCTACAAGAAGACAGGAGGTGTTATTTGTTCAGTGACTTCAATCTTCAGTACAAGCAAAAGGTTCTTCTACTGGGTCATCTGATGAAAAACATGATATTTTACATAAGAATTTTTGTTGAATATTCTCTGATATCTATCCAGAAAAACTTCATACACCAAAACTCAGACTTCTTTCTTAGAACATGTTCTATTAATATTGTTCTTATTTTAATTAAAAGAGCTTGCTTGATTTTTCTTTTAGCCCTGGCATCTGAATTTAAACATGTTTTTAGTTGTGTAGTTTTTTTTTTTTTTTTTGGTGTCATGGTTTCCATTTCAGTAAGTAATTATTTAGCTTATATCATTTATATCTCTTGGCAAAGGAAATCAAAATGTAGCAAAGCATGGGGGCAGGCACAATACATGAAAGAAAACAAAAGTAACACTATTCACATCTTCCTGTGGTGCTTGAAACAAACAGAATAGGGCTACAATGTGTATTTTTTTCCATGACTCATTATAAAAGTAAGAATACATCCTTTTGGGACTTCTCTTCTCTCCTTAATTCTCTTTTTCTTTCACTCCCTCTTGTACTCTCCCTTCTAACTCCATCAATAGTACTCAGGAAAGAAGGCATTACAGAAGTTTTATAAGGCTATATTTCCTATCATTTAACTAATATCACTTCAAATTAAGATTTTAAATTTCCCTATCAGTCCTATTGGCCTTAACCCTAAGTAACATTTGGGTTTCCAAAAGATTAACTTATCAGAACTTCTATGACTGGATCACAACATTTGGCTATGGATTTTCTCTTTTTACCAAATTTTCTGTACTTACAGCTAATTAGAAAGCATCCTCCAAGACAGAAAGTGAATTTCAATTCTTGACAATATTAATCTTCAACTATGCTTTCTTAAAACAATGTATGCATCTAGATCTTATGGAAAAAGACACATACTATTTCATACTTCCTTATACACACTATGTGGGGAAAAGTATACTGAGTACATGCCTATATCTAACAGGAAGGAATATGAAATCATTTTGGATAGGCTAACAGACATGTAAATCCAATAAAAAGTGTCAACATCAAATTCGTCATCTAGCAGATTTTTACCCAAAACTTCCCTTACCTCAAGTAATTTGTCTTCTATCTTTAGATTAAAAATTATCCTCTTTGGAAAATAAGTCCTTTCATATCAACTTTATATAGAAGAAAATTATCCAAAATTAAAAATTTACCCAAAGAAAATCTCAAGTTGTGAGACTGAGTCTTCAGATTTTGTGCTATTTTATTTTTTATAAGATCCTACCTTCTTGAAACGTTTCAGTGAAACTGCATGTCTTTTATTTTTATTGTATTTAATCAATTAATTTTCTTGTGCCTTCACCAAGGAAAGCTCAGCCCACATCTCCCTGACAATGTTAAAGAAATCAGAGATTTTAAAAGCTTGTAATTCTAAACTCCCCAAAGAAAGTAAATACAGGTATATTTTTTTAGTTAGTTGTTTGCCAGAACACTAAAACTAAAGTTTTTATTTAGCATTCCTTAGAATATGATACAGTATTACTTTTTCAATAATGAATTTTGAATATAGGTATTTATTTACTATTTATATTTGTATATACACCCAGTAAATAAAACTTAAAATAAGTACTTCAGTACTTTCTCTAGATCACAGTTTTAAATGTTTGTTTTTATCGCTTTGCAAACATACAGTTTAAATCCAGAATATCCCAGGTTGATGATGTTAGAGATAGAGTAAGGATGCATTTATCCAGATCAGTGGATGTGAGAAATGAAAACGATGATGTCATGGTTCCCAGCTCCACTGACTATTTAACTTGTTTCAGGTAAATCCCAGCAATCTGTAGGTTTAATAAATACCCATAGTGATCCTAATTCCAGTTGTCCTCATTCTACACTAAAAAATAGCACCCCAGATTTTCTAAATTCTATATATGCATCTCATAATGATCTGGGAGCTATGTACATTGATCAAGTTACTCATATTTCTTACCAAAACACCTTTATATTCTTACAATATGATTATTTTTCCTTATAAAAGTTTTATATGCAACATGGTCAAATCAAAAATAGCTCAACTCTTACTTCTCATCCTGTACAAAAATAAATTCAAATGTATCAATGATATAAATCTACAACCTGAAATTTGTTGAAGAAACATATGGAAAACCCTTATAAGACATTCAGAAAATCAATGATCTTTGAGATAACCCCCCAAAAGAACAGGCAACAAAATAGCAAAAATGAAAATGGGATTCAGCAAAATAGAAGCTCTTGAATAATAAAGGAAATAATAATAAAGGAATAATAATAAAGAAAAGAATAATAAGGAAAGAACAAAGTGAAGTGACATCTACGCAATGAAAAAAATGCAAGCTGTCATCTCACAGAGGCATATTAAGAATATACAATGGGCTCAAAAAATCAATAAAAACTAATCCAATGTGATAATGACCAGTGATATGAATAAATACTTCTCAAAAGAATTTCAAATCACCAATAAAGTTACGAAATATGCTCATCATTTTTCATCATTTTGCATAACATTATATATTATATACATGTATAACAACATCATAAAAACAATGTCATCCTACCTTTTCAGCAAAATGGATAGAATTTGAGGAAACAATGTTAAATGAAATAAGTCAGCCACAAAAAGACAGTGTTCTCTTTCATATGTGGATATGAAAATACATTGATCTAAATGTTGAATACCTATTACTAAAGGCTGAGAAGGTCAGAGAAGGAAGATGATAGAAGTGTGTAATAGGTCCCATACCACACGTATTATACATATAAAACTCCAGTATGCTACAGAGCAGTAGAAGTTTATTCTTCAGAGTAACTAATATTTTGATGAATATCTACAAAGCTCAAAAGATCTAAACATAAAGTGAAAATAAGGAGATGGAAATGTTAATGACTCTGTACCAGAACATGTTGTGTACATATAATGAAACATACTGAAACCAATGATTATGTATGTGTTAATTTAAAAATTTTTAATGCCCAAAATGGAAATCCTAACTACCCTGATTTGATCATTACACATTATATATTGCATCATATCATCATATTGTAACCAGAAGTAAGGATAAATAATAAAATGTATTTCTAAATACTCTATAAATTTATTAGTGCAGATGATGGTAAATATCCTACTTATAATGAACTATTGGACAAATTCGTCTTAGAACTTACTCTTCAAAGAAAAAACTTCATGAAGTAAAATACTTTCTAATATTTTCTTTTCTTGAATAAACAGCCATGAGATATATTTCATTTTATTTCTTTTCATTGGTTGGGAATAAAATCAGCTGATTTTAACCTCAATAACCCTTTACATAAAATATCTATTCTCCACTATTTCCTTTTCATCTTTAATCTTTCAAAGTAACCTATTTAATTATTTTGGTATACTTGAGAATAAATTGTTTTAAAAACTATTTGAAAATTGGCAGAGTAAAAAACATAATGAGGAAATCATTTAGTTTGTAACTTCAAAACAAGTTTGCCACAGATCCAGGAATTTTAGAATTTGGTAACACAAATTAAGAAAATGATGAACTTTCAACCAAAACCAATTGTATGATGACTAAATTCCACTTTCTAAACAGAATTGTGTGATTTAATCCCATTATCAACACTCAACATTCTTTGTCAATCAACCGGGAAGAGCTACAGACTTTTTCTTATGCACAGTAAATATGTACCAGTTTAATTCCACATAAAATACTAAACATTTACTAAAACAACAGCGAGATCTCATGTAAGTTTATGGTTAGAATTATACAATATATATTTCACATTTAATTTCCACAAAAGTCTGGAACTTTATTTTATAGACAGCAATTCTTAGGCAATCAGGTTAAATAATTTTACCAACATCAGTGAGCTGGCACATTGAAAAACTAATATATAAACTGATATATAAATGAGGCTGTCTTTTATCTACTGTCTTATATGTACTATTTTTTCAGTGAATCATTATTATAGGAAAAGGGATATATATATGTGTGTGTATATATATAACATCTAGTAAGCTTTCTATGTAGAAAAATACTAAACAAAGCTCCAAATAATACAAAAGAGATCTCTTAAAAGGAATTTTTTAAGCATAAAAATATATATTTATTATAAAGCACATCAAAGTCTATAGGCTAGTGCCTTTAAAAAAACATGTGTATACACAAAAAGAAGTAAAATGTTTTTTACTAACTACTGCAAGTTCACATCTTCTTAAAAGTGCTATCATCAGTATCATTTTGTATCTTCACAGAGAAATAAGAGGTATCATATTAATACACAAATATATGTATTATATTGTATTTAAATATCTTCACATTTTATACTGAACGATGTTTATATTTCCTTAATGTATATTTGAGCATAAATCATATGTGTACAATATTTCAGAAATATTTGAAGTAACATATATAGATCTAGAATCAAGCATTGAGAATGTGAGAAATAATGAAGAGATAGAAGTAAAAGAAATATAAGGATATTTATCTTTTGCAAATGGGGGGATCAAGAGATGGAGGGAGAAGTGGGGAAGGGACAAGTAAAAACTAAAATGTGTTATACACACATAAAACAATCCTAAAATCATATGAATATATAAAAAAGCTAGAATGACCCAACCAATCCTGGACTACGAGAGCAAGGCAGGAGGTATCACAATCCCAGGCTTCAATTTGTACTCCAAAGTTACAGTATACTAGAAAAAAAATAAAAAGATGTGGATCAATGAAACAGGAAAAAAAAAGGATGCAGAAACTACTCCAAGAACACTCAGCTACTTGATTTTTGACAAAGGGACCAACTTACACTAGAAGAAAGATAGCCTCCTTAACAAATTCTACTGGAAAATTTGACTACACATATGTGGAAGATTAAGTCTAAACCCTTATCTCTCACCATGCATTAAACGAAAATGAAAATGGATCAAAGATACAAATATCAAAACAGAATCACGTAACCTGGTAGAGATAAAATAAGAAAAACTCTTGAAGACGTAGGTAAGAAGCAAAAAATTTCTGAACCAAATGCCATTGCAAAAGAATACTAGGAATCAACAAATAACATATCAAATTAAAAAGCTTCTGCACAGAAATGAAACAATGAAGAGAGTGGAGAGACAGCCTATGAATGGGAAAAAATTTCCAGCTATTCCTTAGGCAGAAAACTAATATCTTGAATACAAAAAGTACTCAAAAAATTAAACCCCAAAAACAAAACAGGCAATAAAAAATAAGCAAGTGAAGTGAATAAACCCTTCTCAAAAGAAGAAATATAAATGGTCAAGATATATGCAACAAAAAGTTCAACATCTCAGGCAGTTAGAGAAATGAAAATTAAAACAACACTGACATCCCAACTTACTCCAGAAAGAAAGGCTATGATACAGAAATCAAACAATAATGAATGCTGGTGAGGCTGCCTGGAAATAGGAACCCTTCTACATTGTTGGTGGGAGTATAGTACAACCATTATGGAAATGATTATGGAGATTCCTCCCAAAACTAAAACAAGGAATTTCATTTTACCCAGCTATTCCTTTCCTAAGTAACTTTCCAAAAGAGTTAAAACTTCATATTTCAGCAATACATGCATATTCACGCTTACAGCAGTTTAATCTTGGAAGTGGCCTATATATCCATCAACAGCTAAATGAATAAAGAAAATGTGGTATTTATACACAATACAGTACTAATCTTCCATAAAGAAGGACAAACTTGAGTAATTTATAGGCAAATGGATGCACCTGAAGACGATAATGTTAAGTGAAATAAATCAGATACATAAGCTTAAATATCATAGGGTTTCTCTTGTATGAAAAACCCACACTACAAATAAAGAGCAATTAGAGGATAGATGGTAGGAAATAGCAAGATAGTTCTTTTGCATATGGAAAAGTGACTGGGAAATGGAGGGAGGGGAAAGGGAAAGGAGATCAAAGAAAATAATTAAGACATGTTATATGTATGTACCAATCTTTCACGAGGAATGTGATCACTATGAACTATACACATAAACAAGTAAAAAAAATAAAATTTAAAAAGACAACAAATCAACAGGAATATACTTTATGCTTTTGAAAACAGCTGCATTGTACTGCAAAGATGAAAAATTGAATGAGTATTTATAAAGAATTGGAAATAATATTCCTTTTAATTCCACAACTAAGAATTCCCTGAAATGGAAATCCTTTCATTTTATATTCATTTTTAGGACCTATTTCACAGTGATTCACACTTTCTGAATGTTTGCATTTTGATTAGTGTATAGTACTTTTTCTAACTACAGCAATATACTGATAAAGTAGACAATATTAATAGAAGGACTATATATTTCCTTTAATGTACATATTAGCAAAATATATGTAACACTTCATTAAATACTATAAAATATCAAAAAATTGAATACTAACTTCAATCCTTCAGTCCTTATTCTTACTTCACAATAAGTAAACCAAACTACATAACATAGCTTCAAGTTTGATGTTTTCCATATTATTGGACTTGAAAAGCCTCTAATTACAAATCATAAAGTTGAATAAAATTCAAGTTATGCATTTATATTCATATTCATTCCTCATCTCAAAAATATCAAGAGAAAATAATACCCAGGGAAATAACATTCTTAATTTCGTCACATTAAGTATTTGCGTCACAGAATTTTGGGGTTCTAGAGAGTGTCAACTGTTGAAATAACTTTGGAAAAACATAGTACTAGCTTCCAAAGTTGAACATTCATGCAAATGACCCAAATATTTCAATGCAATGTATAGATACAGGAAAAACATTTACATCTGTCAATAATTGACATATCACGACTTTTTAGAAAAGCATGAAACCAACATGAATGTTTTCACTAGGAAGAATCAAACTTATAGTATGATCACACAATAGAATCAGATACCACAAAGCAGCCAAAAATTATTACAGTGGATGGGGACAACATGGATAAAGTAGCTATATAAGAAATTTAAGACTACATGTAACATTATACCTATGCATAAATTCAAAAAAATCCATTATTAAAAATATATTTTTAGAATTATAAATACAGAACACAGGACAATCATGATCTTCAGTTGAGAGAAGTAGAAACAGTGGTATGTGATGGGGGAAGGAGGTACATGACATTAGGTATAGGTGAGTATCAGTAACATAGCTTTATTTTAGTTGGTAGGTTCTTATGTGTATAACAGATTATTAAAATTATTAACTACGTAAAAAAAGGTAAGAGTGTCACACACAGATGAAGCATAGAAGTGAGATGAAGCATAGAAGTGAGAGGGAATAATAATTATTTAAAATTCTGTGCACCTAGAATAAACATAATAATATTTATTTTATCTCTTTAAGCTCTTAGTATTAAAGACGTGGCTTGCAAAAATACAGTACAGCCAGGCATGTTGGTGCATGCCTGTAATCTCCCCACTTGGGAAGCTGACACAGGAGGCTCACCATGAGTTTAAGGCCAGTTTGGGCTACATAAGCAAGTTCAAGGTCAGCCTGCATTACATAGTGAGACTTTGTGTCAAAGAAAGAAAAATACAGTACAATGATATCTCAGTTCACAAGCACTTTTGTGTGTAAAAAATTCGATTCACAAATAGAAGCATTTGGCAAAGTTTTGTTTTTGCAAACTCTGCACCAAATAAGGAACACTACCTCAGCCATCTTCCCACCGGGGCACAAACACAGCCATATTTTCTAGAATCACAAAACAAATTCAGTCTGTGAACCAAGGTCACACTGTGTATTGTACTGAAATAAAAAGTCTTACAATGTATGATCAGCTTCATCTTGAAGAGTTCTCCTAAAATATAAGAAGTGTATATTTACTACCTAATTTTCAAAAAATTCAAGTATTTTAAAGGAGCAGTTGTTTTTTCCTTTATTCCAGGAATCAAAACATTATTTTGTGTCTTTTTCAATGTAAAAACATACTATTTAAATATCCTTAGGAATAGCACCTCTAAATATATTCTAAATTTTAATACTCAATTGTAATACTTAATTTGGTAATTTCTTAAAACCGTTTCATTTGATATTTAACATGGATGTTCACTTAGTAAGAAAACACACTTTGAATTTTGGGAGTAATTTATGAGCCGACCTTATATTCTCACAGTTGAATGCCTGTGCTTCAAAACGAATAAAAAAAAATTTGACACTTATTTCACTCAATATTACAATACTATTAGCATTAGAATCAAAAAATTCATAAGTCATTATCTAAAACCCAGGGTTGAAATTTTCAGTTCAATCAGAATTCTCTCCAGTCTCAGCAAGATTTAACAATTAACAGATGATCAAAGAAACAGTGATAGAATGAGATGTATTACATATTATGTAAATTTGCTTATTATATGACTACTTCATAGTCCTTCATTGCATTAAATAGATGTATAAAATATATAGTGATTATTAATGTGGAAAAACTTCTAGACCTGTAATATTTTGTTAATGATAAAGAGAAGTAAAATGACAAAGATATATAGGAAGGAAGGGCTCCTTCTAGTGTATTGTACTCTAAAGACCACTATATTTCAAAAGACTCCCCCAGGAATTTTTAGGCTCTTCCACTAACTGCCTCTATGATTTTATTTAAGTTTCATAACTACACTTCACTTTGTTTTCCTCAAGTACAAATCGAGAGTTTTCTAAACTCTTGATTCTAAACTCTCCACTTGATCTTAGCCAAAAGGCCGAGAAGTGATGATTCTAAACTCTCGATTCTGTTTCTAAAACAATTTCTAAGGAACCTTGCATGTTAAAATTGCATTATTTTAATATCTTTGAACTAAAGCAGAAATATCAAACATTTTACAGAGTCATGGGGCACATTATTTTCTGATTGAATACAGCATTTAATGTGCATTAGTGTTGATCTCATTAGTGGGTTGATCTCAGTAGTCAGACATGCTGTATACACCGGTAAGCCAAGCACTCTGTGAGCCTGAGGCAGAAGGATCACAAGTTTACATTCAGCACAGGCAATTTAGTCACTTAGTGAAACTCTGTCTTAAAAATTAAAAATGGGCTGGGCATGACTCAGTGCAAAGGTCCTGGGTTGAATTCCTAGAATATCAATAAATTAATAAATATTATATATATATATATATACTTATTTTATCTCAAAACCACCACATTTAGTAAGAACTGAAACATTTTCATACATTTCAGTGTTATCTGAAACAGTATGAATGAACCCTTTTATCCTTTTACAAAAGCATTAAAATAGCATAAGGTTAGATAATATTACTCTCTATAGAATGTTTAAAAGAAGCTAGTTTCTCATTCAAAATAAAGAAGAATAAGTATTTAACAGTACTTGTGTTTATCCAACCCCATCATATGCAAAAGCCAGGGGATACCAGGAAATTCAAATTCTCCTTTGTGATGGGTCTCATATATCCTAGCTTCCTTTATCAGTAATCCAATCTCCAGACAGAACTTCTAGGTAGGACACAGAATTACCTAGAGGGAAGATGTTTCAAAGAAAGAAGTATGCCAAAATGAGAAGGCACAGTGAGTCTCCTTAGGCTCAAGTAACTAAATATAATATATGTGTGATATATACATAAATATAATCATTTTGTGATAATTCAATTCTTTGTTCTTCAAATCTCAAATCTTGCCAATTATTCATTCATGATTATGTTTAATTCTCCAGCATGCTGATACTTATCAAAGCACTGCCTCTGTAAATTTTCATTATACTTCTGCTATATGCATGGCCTAATTTGATTTGTGCTGAAAAATATATAGCCCATGGCAGTCTTCACAGATTTCAAAATATGTAAATTATTTTCTCTTCCAAATCACAAAAATAACAAAACACCTGGAAAAGATATACACATATCTACTGCAAAGTGAGAACGAAGGATAGAAATCCTTTAAATAGAAAACAAAGTGAATGAGATATTCTCAAGCACTAATATTAGAATTGACAACTGTTAATCTGCAAAACTACATTCAAAATTTAAAAATTACCCTGTAAATTCTCATTTAGTTCTCCATTTATACAGGACCAGCTTTAACCTCTCAGCTTACATGTGCAATTCATTTTTCATATAAACTACTGTAGTTTTATTTTCATCAGTTAGGAGTAATTAAATCATGCATTATTATAAAATGCCGTTTTTCAGAATCTTACAAATAATTGGATATAAATTTTACACCAATGCAAATATAACAAATCAAATGAAGGATGTACATTTCTACACAATAAAGAAGTTAATTTTAAAATGACCACTTAAAAATTTGGAAAATTTCAGAGCCTGTGCTCATTTTCATACATCAATCAGATCCTATCTCTGTCATGCTAACCATTCTCTAAAGTCTCCCCTTTTCATCTCTCTTCATCTAAGTTTCCATAAGATTAGTAGAATATTGTCAATCTTGAGACAGTATCACTCCTTGCTTAAAGAGCTCTCTATGGTGTGCAGGATTCATCCACTCCATGATCCACAAGACATTTACATAGATCTTTTTGTACACCTGAGTAATGAATATAGATAATAGTTCCCCAACATGTATACACTCAAGCTTCAAAAGCCATTCAATCTAGTTACAAAAGCAAGAAATAAGACCATAAATTACACGTAAAATGGCACTAGCATAAAGTATGATTCCAACTACAGATGATGTAGGCTTCAGAAGTTGAAATTAGTTCTCAAAGGACAAAACTAATGGAATCTACTAATCAAAGAGCCATGCACATGTGCACAGAAATGAAGAGATGCTGTTTCATCCCTGGGTTCATTATCAAGATTAGACAATATCTCACACTGCCAAATGTAGCCACTGAAGCTAGTGACAGAAAACAGAAGTCTTTGCTATGGTCTATAATGTCTTAGAGACATTCATAACATCTTTCAGATCCCATCTGCTTCAGTTACAGTAGCATCACGCAGATCAGACCTCTCTCATCTTGAGGTCTTTGTACAGGTTGAGCATCCTTAATCTGAATATCTAAAGTCCACTATTTTGAGTGGCATCTTGATGGTGCAAAAGGAAAATTACTGACCTCAGTAACAGGTTGCAGTATAAACACAGGTGCAACAAATATTACACAAAATCACTTTCTGGCAAGGGGAATAAGATACATATGAAACATAAATGTATCTCTTACTTAAACTTGGATTAAATATGCCTAAATATGCATATGTAAATAACCAAAATCTGAAAAAATCTGAAATCCTTCTAGTCTCAAGCATTTGGATAAAGTATATACAACACCCTGTACATCTTTTCTGTCTTCCACTAGCTTCCACTAAAGCTTTTTATTCATACATTCACAGATTCACTTCATCCTATCAGATAGCCATCAGCTGAAATATAATCTTACAAAAGCCTTGTCTATGCAATCCCCAAAACAACAGGCTATTTACCCAGATTTACTTCTCTCAGAGCACTCATTGTGACCTGATATTACATTATACATTTATGTGCTTATTTTCTTTCTCTCCCACTATAATGATTCTGCACAGTTCTCTAAGTTAGGAAGTTGGCCCTGTGTTCACTGTTGTGGTGAAGGACAGGTAATACGTGCTAAACAAGTTTATGAAACTGAATTAAACTCTGTAAACCACATTTTTATTTCTGGAAACTCTAAGCTGCTAGTATTACTTTAAGTTCCAGGAGCACTATTATTGGTATTCTTAGAAGTGAAGAAAATGAATAACATGGCAAAATTATAACCACACAACCAAAAAAAGACATTTACTTTTAGAATAAAACCTTCCTGCCCTATTTGACATGACCTCAACTGTCATCCTACTCTTTCAACATTATTTTTTCTTATTGTTAATATCTGATAACTCACTCTCTATTCCCCCTACACTTTTCATGATTCAGATTTTCTTTATATAACAAAGCAAAATGGATTATGCTATATAAGGACAGGTACTTACACTTGCATTTGCATTTTTATTACTTATAAAATATTTATTTTCCTATATAATCTATAAAAGTTGGTCCCTACCCTTACTTTATTTTCATCCTTTTTATTAAGTACTTAGATTAGTACATGTTTGCAGTACATAATGATTACATTTATTTTGGAAAGTCAGTCTAATATACTATAGCTATATTCAGATTTAGCTTTATTTATAATAGCTAAATCTTGGAAACAACCTGTATGTCCATCAACAGATAAATGGATTAAGAAAACAGCATTAAATCACAAAAGAGTATTACTCTGCCTTAAAGAAGGAATAAACTGGAGGTATTTGCAGGTAAACAGATGCACTTTAAGACCATTATGTTAAGTGAGATAAATCACACACACAACTTTAAATACTGCATATATTCTCTTAAATGAGAAACTCAAAACATAAGCAAAGAGCAAAATAAAGAATAGATAATAAGAAGTAGGAATATCTTTTTCAAATGTATTTGCATTTCATATACCTTTTAATCCTGCAGAGGTGGACTCCTTCTTGATGGTAATGATATCTATATTTCATTTTATAGAGAACAGTTTACAACTTGATACATGTAGTAGTTGATGACTATTAATTTTAACCTGTGCAGAAGAATTAGTTATGGGTAAAAAACTGGAAAAGTCTCATTGCCCTACCCAGTCAAAAGAGAGAAAGCAAGGGTGAATTGTAGTATGTCAGGAAATAAAATGCTCCAATTATAAAGTTTTAAATAGAGTTTGGCTTAAGTTGGGAGGTCAGGGCTCATGCTGAGGGGACACTGCTCCATGGCTAAGCAGCTTGCCATGGTGTGCAGTGATCAACTATTTCCACGACCAGCAACACATGAACTTGGATCTTTTCCTATTTCTGAGCCCAGAACTAGATCCCAAGTCCCCAAAAGGAATATACTCATAGTTCAAGGCCTTCCAATCTAGTTAGGACAGCAAGAAATAAAACCCTAAGTTATACATAAAACAGCACTTACTAACATCCAGTGTAATGTGAACTAGAAAGGACGGAAGCTTAGGAGATTGAGAAGACTTTACAGAGGTCAGTGTGAAAGCTGACTCTCAAAGGAGAACAAAGGACAAAACATTCAAATGGAACCTACTAAAGACCCATGTAAATGTGCACAGAAATGAAGACATGATTTTTACCCTTGAGTTTTTTTTCAATATCAGATAAAATACCACATCGCCAAATCTAGCTACTGAAGCTAGCAGGAGAACAATGCCTATTTCTATATATATATTTGTGCTCAGAAAACAATATGAGACATATGGAGAGTGGGGGCAAGGGAGTGAATTCATTATTACAGCTCTGAGGGAAAAATAATGCTTCCATTCCCATGAATGTTCTTTTTACCATTCTTGTTCTTTCAGTGAAAGAGAAGTTAAATTGCACATTTTCAACAACTCACAAGCGAATGCTTTTTAGGTAATTAACACAAAATAATTGATTTATTTTCTTCCATTAGGTCTGGTCCCATTAAGTAGTTTGCTAAAAAAGGGTCTAAGTGTTCATTGGATGAGAATACAAGGTTGCATAATATCAACCAGTATCATGTGGTAAATCCCAGTACTCTGTAAAAAAATACAGCTAGTTGTCATATTAAGGAATGCACAAAAATAAGCCACAGAGTGTAGAACTAGGAAACAAATGTAATATACTAATGGAAAAAACAACTCCTATTTAATTGTGTAAGCTATGGGCAAGGCACAAGTCTTGAACTATAAAATCATATATTATATTTTTTCATATATAATATGTAAATCATATATCATCTAATTTAAAAAGTAAGTTTTCTTCTACCAGTAATTGAGCAATCAGGTAATAAGAAATCTAAACTCCAGTAACTCCTATTCAAAGACAAATATAGTTGGGAAAAAATTCAGAACTAAAATGTGTAACTATGGTTATACTTATGAGTATAAGGCAAAGTCAATTAAGTATAAGTAACCATAAGTAACCATAAGTATAAGACAAAGTCAGTTAATAATCTAAAAGGAAACTAAAAAGAAAAAGTAATAGCATAGTAGACCCACTGAGAATAAGAATAGCCCCTTTCTCCAGGATACCATGTTGAGACAACACATATTACTTCTTTCTAAGATACATCTGCCTGCCAAGAAAGTAAATGCCTAAGTTTAAGATACTAAGTAAATACACACAGTTTTAAACTACCTTGTCAAATACTGTTTCTAATTCAAATGAGGACTAAAACAAAATGAAAGCCTTTAAGAGCTGGTTAGCTTCAGTGCCAAAGAAGGAACATATATCACATTTCTCTAAGTTTCTTTAAAAATATAAACCATATTAGAATGGATTTATCCAGTTAAAATCTCAAAATTCCCTTCTAAACATGAACTTTACCAAAATGCCACATAGCAGCTTTCTTTCCCATAGTGAAACTTTGAAGAAAAACGCTTGTTTTTAGAATTAAAGAATGGTGTAGACCAGAGTGGCAACATTTCTAAAGTTTTTAAGTTTTACGCTATGAGAAACACAGTTTCTTTCTTTAAAAAATCATCTAAATGGTTATTGACTACCACTAAGAACAACAACATTGCCTAACTCACTAACTCCTCAAATGATTTAGTGTGCCACGTAACTCCCAGGTCATGAGTGGAGATAAAATGGTAAACTGAAGTGTCAGCCTAGAGAATAAATTTTAAATAGATTTGATTATTAGTGAACATTTAGAAATTTCCTAAATTTAGCAGCATTTAAGTACTACCATTTGAATGACAAACATCAACTGGATATTATCTTCTAAAAGCCGTTAGGACAAAGGAGGCATGTCCCATTGCTTTTTTACTAACACAATTGAAGAAGGTTAATCGAAGTCTAAGATATGACAAGAGTGATCGAGTTGGGGAGGGCATAAGAGGCCAAACAGGGCTCTGTGAAAGTCAATGAATATATTAAAAAAGAAAGGACTGCATGGATGAACAGATCCACATGACCACTAAATCTAAACACTGCTTTAAAAAAAATTCTGGCATCCTCTCTTCCATTCCATTTTCAACCTTAAAACATTTTTGATGTTTTTTACTTTAATAAGAAACAGAGTAGCCTTAACACTACATTTTAAAGCATTCATTCTACTAATAGAGTAAGTAATAACTTACAGAACAAACTTGATCAAATTATAGTCTAATGACATGTTTGGTGTTTCAGGAAACCAAAAATGAATGGAAGTAGTGTAAAGATAGACCCACAGCTTTCTTCCTATTTCAGGTCAAAAAACCAAGTATAAACTATCTAAAATGATGTAAAAAGTAGCAAGAAGTTGTACCAGTCCAGAGTGACAATGCTCCTGGGGTTACTTATTCTCATGTAGATAACATTTCTATAAGCTGGAACTTTTGATAACCATTGTTTAGGATCACATTTTTACTTCTATTACCAATAATGAACCTTAGCTTCATTAAAAATAATAAACAGAGAAAAGAACTCAGAAAGTATAATGAAACATTCTTGCAGAAAGAGCATGATATTAGCTAAAACTATTACAGATTTTCTAGAAAGTTTGTACTTCATGTTTCATCCTCTAAAATGACAGCATAAAAGATAAAATCAGGCACTGGCTTTTGTTGAATATTTTCTATTCTTACAATGCTGCAGAGACATAATACAGCCAAAGATAAGACAGCAAAAAGAGGTTTTTTTTTAAAAAAATCTATTTCTCAGGAAATTAAAATGCACTATAAATATATGTTGATGAAAACCTAAAGATCTTTTCCTAAGAAAGTGTGCTATATTATGTAAAGTAAATGCTTTATTGAAAGTCAACAGTCTTTTTGATTACATCGACATTTCTACACCTCAAAAGTATGACTGATGTATTCCATCAGAATCATTAATTAAATTTTCCAAAAATTAAAATGTTCCACCTCAGTGAAATATAAATTAAAAGTAGCTTACATTTTGTTTCAAAGTTCTGGGAAAGTGTATGTATTTAATTCTTATGATCCACTTACCTATGAAACATGTACTAAATTCATTATTTAGAATTTATCTAAGAGTTATGATTCAGTTTTTTAAATCATTTCAGAAAGATGCTTATAAACATTATAAAAGAAAAATTGTCACTAACGACTAATATTTCCTCATTTTTCCTTTAAATTTCAAAGTAAAATAAAAACTCTTAGTCATCTCAGGAAACAAATGTTAAAATAATGCTAACTTCTCAAGTTTAGAACAGAACTTTTAACTAGATGAAATCAGCAGTTCATTAGCATTCATTGTAATAATACCTACAATCATCTACACAGTAGGTAACATAAAATGAGTCACTGAGACCTCACCAAAAAAACTGCAATGTACACCAAAATTTTAAAAGTGTATATCTCTTTAATACCTCTTCATTTATTTTTTTAAAGTTTTTAATTCAGTTGTACTAACTTGAAGTCATAATAGTAATTTGCCCTACCTACTTGCACTGTGATAATGATTTCAAATGCCATTAATATAACAAGACCAAATAAAAATAAAAGTCTCTTTGATAAAGAATAACCACCTACAATCTAAAGTGTTCTGCATCTTCTTCATAACCTGTCATAAAGTTATCAACTGAGTAAAAAGGAAATATAGGCCACAAGATTTTGAGTTCAATAATTCATTTTTAATATCCCAGTAGGTCTTCAAAAACATATGACTAAATCAAAACCATAAGCAATCCATTTTACTTTATCATAATTTCTGAATTAACTTAGCCAAAAATTTCTCACACAAAATACTGCATTACTTGGTCATATGACGATACATGAAATTTTGTTCAACACCATATGTCTACTAAAATTAAGTTGACTTTAACCACAATACCATTTCAAGAGGTCCATTAAATGAGCCAGAAACACAAAATTTAAAAAGCAGCCTTGAGAATAACTTTTTTCTTATAGTCATTATCAAATCCATATTGAGCTGATTACTTATGCACGAAAAGTAGTATAAAGCTGAAGAAAGGCACTAACATCAATCCCTAGCTTACCTAAGACTCATAAAAGTAAAAAGAACAGCCATTTTACTGTATTAGGTTCACTAATATGTAAAATGCTGCTACTTTTCTGCAGTTTGATTAATATTCTTATTTGACATTTTTCCTTTTTTCTGCCACCTAAGAAAACCTTAATTCTAGCCCTAAATATGTTCTGTTCATTCCAAAAGTTCATACATCCAAATAGAACAACACAAAAAAGAATTTTAAAAGGAAAAAATACTATAATGCAAACAGCCCTTGGTGACCAGCAATCTTACCAGACACTGTTCTGTCTTGATACCAAGTGTGCTTAATAGGTGTGGACTCTTTGCATGATGACATCTGTAGCTTCTAAAACAACGTGGGGATGGCAGTCATATGCTTTTTTTGAGGCTATTAACCTAGACTTTTAAACATTGCAACAGTTGATCTGGTGGCGTAGATCAGTTTCAGTCCTGGTATCCTAAAACATAACCTGTCAGCCATAAAGAAATCACATACATGTGCATATTTATTATAAAACTGTTTGATATCTGTATTTCATCCTTTATAATGTTGTAAAACATGAATTGTGGTTAATAGAGGAAAAATGTGTGCCCTAAATATCAATGGAAAAATAATACTTCAAATATTCATGAAAACTTGTCATTTGAAGGCACTGAGGTACTTTCTAGACATCTCAATACACTGTACTTTGAATATTTTCATATATTAATTAGGGTATAAATTTTGTTTTTCCTTTTCATTATATTTCTATGGGTTCATATATACATTTTTAAACATTTTCCTATATTCAAGAATTCTCAAATTTCTTTGTGTGTTTATCACTTTTAGACACCAATACTACATATTTGCCTGTGGCCACCAATATTTCATTCTCTTTGTCACCCATTTCAGAGAACAAAAAATGTGTTTATTTCCAAATCATTTAGATATTTTCCGGAAACCACTTAAGAAAGGAAAAAAGCATTAGTTCCTTTGGAGTACTGTGAGACCTTAACAGGCCCACAATCAATTCAACCATACCCAACCTCCATCCCACTTCCCTTCATGGCACCTACCCTAATGTTGTCATGGTAACGATGGTGTACCAAAACGCTGCAGGGATGCTGGTGAACTTGCTGGCCGAAGACCCCTTCTCTGCGTAGAACATAACTGTAGCAAAGATGATGATAGCCATGGTGAGTGAAAAGAGCAAGAAGCCCAATTCCGAGGCACAGCTCTTCAGGGTGTACCCCAGGATGCGCAGGCCTTGAGAGTGGCGGGAAAACTTAAAGATCCTGAAGACTCGAAAGACTCGGAGTGTGACAAAGGCTCCACTGACATCCTCATTATCTGTCATCACCAGCCCAATGTAATAAGGCAGGATGGCCACCACGTCGATGATACTCATGACACTGCGCACAAAGCGATAACGACTGGGTGCTGCAGCCAAGCGCAGCAAGTACTCAACAGTGAAGATCATGACACAGGCAGTGTCCAAGCAGAAGAAGGCCACCGCGTACCGCTCGCCACAGGGCAGCTCTTTAATGTGGCCTGGGCTAGACCCACATGGCACTGTTTCTACCACATTGGCGATGACTGAGACGGCAATGAAGAAGCCTGTCACATAGTAGAACACCAGGGCCATGGTGCTGGTGTGGGGGTTCTCGAAGGCCCGCCAGACCCTCTGCCGGGCGGTCATGGTGGGCAGGGCGCTCTCACCCGTGGTGTCAGTGTCCGCGTCGTCCTGCAGCCGCTCGGCGTTCTCACGCCTGCGGTCCTTGTACTCCTCATAACAGCAGTCGCCGATAATTTCTGGGATGAGGCCGAAGAAAGCCAACTCTTCATCATATGCAGAGATACACTCGTGGCGTGGATAGTGGAGCTTCCCGGTGCGGTAGAAATTTAGGATGTGGCGAAAGATGTCCGGGTCACGGTCGAAGAAATACTGCTGGGTCTCGGGGTGGTAGAAGAAATCTCTCTCCGAGCTGCCCAGCAGCGTGTCTGGGTACCGTTCCAGGGTGTCCTGCCACGTCTGGAATCGGGTGCCACTCACATTCAGCACAATGAGCGCATCCTGAGTCCTTTTCCGCTCCTGCCTCGGGGGAGCGGGCATGGGCCCCGAGGCCACAGGCATCCAGCCAATGGCCGCCGCCCTGGCGAAGGGGAGCCACGCGGCCACGCCGGCCGCCATGCTGACGCGCGGTGCTTGCTGGGACACGACCGCCTTCTCCTGTTGCACAAATCGCAGTGGATCTCGGCCCCCAGCCGCCTGCCTTAGGCCAAGGTAGGCGAAGTCACAGTTTCCAAAAGGGCAAGTTTCCTCACAGCCTAACAACAAAAAGTGCAGTGTCCTAAAAGCAATCGGCCTCAACAGACCTGGCCGGACCTCTGGCAGCCGGTAGACCAGGCCACCTCCTGCCACAAATAAGCGCACGGGCGGCTTTAGAGGCAGCAGTGTCTTCAAACAGGTGTGTGTGAGATGTCCCCTGACTCAGTCTGGGTGATATGGGGTCAGTACGTGCAGTAGGAAAGAGAAGAGTCGCCCGTGGTATTCCTGTGGCGATTTTGGGAAATCTTTCCCCTTCCCTCTTTTCTTTTTCAAACCTGCCCTTTTCCAAGTGGCCCTTCCCGCCAAAGGAGTCTCCAGAAGGCGACCTGTTGTGGCTTCGGGGATGCGGTCACGACCGCTGTCCCACGTCCCCAGGAGTCCGGCTGCGCCTCGCCTCCTCCAGTCTGTGCGGAGACTGAGGTGCCACGGGGCCGTGGGCACGGCGGGGGGCGTGAATAGGGATCCTCCTCCCCTCGTCTACCGACGCCCTCGGCGTCTGCCACCAGCGTCCGCCCAGTCGGTGGCCCCTTCACTCTCTTTTCAAGTTCAGCTCAGGTGCTGTGTGACAGTCACAGAGCCCGGGAGCCGGCAGGCGCCGTCGCCTCAGCGGCAGCAACATCTGCCGCGGCGCAGAACGCGCCTCGCCCGCCGTACATACCTGGCAAAGTGCGCGCCCGCGCCGGGGGCTGAGTTGCATAGAGACTTTCTCCTCGCCGTGCACCCGGAAAAGGAAAAGGCGAGAAAGCAGCTCGCGAGCCGCGGGATCCGAGGCGCCGCCGCGGGAGCATAAATAAAGCTCAAGCGAGCTCTTCTTCCCCTTCCCCCATCCCTCTGTGCCTTCCCTCCTCCTTTTCACCTTCCAAAAGCCGGGCGCTGGCGAGCCGAGCGACAGCAACAAGTTCAAAAGGTGCGGGGGAGGCGAGAACCCAGGGCACTCGCTCCTGCCAACTTACTGCGCGGCCGCGGTGGCCGGGGCCGGGGCGGCGCGGCGCGGGGCTGCGGGGCTGCGGAGCTGCGGGGCGGTCGTGCGGGCGGCGGCAGCGGCGGCGGAGCGGAGGGGCCGGGGCCGGGGCCGGCGCGGGCTCTCGTCCGAGCGCGGAGGCAGGAGGCGCTCGGCGGCGCGGGGGCGCGGGAGGGCTGCTCGCTGCTTCCTCGCCGCCAGTGGGTGGTCCTGCATCTCCCCGAGCTCCCCGCGCCGCTCTGCTCGTACAATCAATAAATAAGGAGAAAATAAATAAATAACCGCGCGCACGCCCCGCCACGCAGGTTAGAAGAGGCGTCTCCTGCCTTTCCCTCGGCTTGACCTTTCTCCGCCTCCGCCCCCTCGGGCTTCTCTCGCTCCACCCCGGCCACCCACCAGCCCCGGCGCAAAATGTCACCGAGGGAGAGCATCCAGGTGGTTCTGCCCGGGGAAGAGAGCGAGCCGGGAGGAACAAAGGGAAGGAAGCTTCACGCGCTCGGCTGCGGTGGTTTGGTGGAGGCGAGGAGGAAGGGAACCGGTGCCTCGCTTCTGTCTCCCGAGTCCGGGTTCAAGGCGAGCGTGGGAAAAGGGGTGGGGGAGAAAAAACTCGAGAGAAGCTAGGAAGGAGGGTGAACGGAGCGGAACGCACAGGAATTGGTTGTCTTCAGGGGACGACTAGGTCGCAAGACCTGCAAAGCTCCGCGGTGGAATTTTTAAGTGCTTTTTCCTTTCTTTTTTTCTTTTTTTTTTTTTTTTTTGATTTATTATTTTTTTCCCAAGACAGATGTTAACGTTGCCGAGGTGACTCTGTCATTTGTCCAACTTGATAAGAAGTCAGGCAGTCATCTCTGTCCAGCTCTGTCACAACTCCCTTTTCCTGTCCTTTCCGAATGACAGGAGGATTTAGGTCCTTTTCTAAATGTCAGCGTCAAGGGGCGCGCGACTCTGAGAGTGTGCTCACCCTGCATCCTCTTTGCGCATTTCTGCGCATATCTAAAACGGTTAAAGTAGTTAAAGGTGTCCGTGTGAGGGGTGGGCGATGTGGAGAGAGTGACAGGAAAATTGTCACGGCCAACCGTTTTGTTTGTCAGGCTCACCCGCACCCCCTGCCCCCAGTCATTAAGAATCTCCTTTAAAGCCAAGCATATAACGTTTAAAACCACTAGATGGCGTGGATGGCGAGAAGTTAAATCTAAACCAAAGGTTTGGTTCTTTTTAAAAGGTGAAGGATCAAAAACATTAACTGATCCAACAGAAAATCAGATCACATAAACATCCTCAGAACCCTTGCTGCCACCCACTTCGTTAATGTTTATATGAGATGCACTATGCAGAGTTGAATCTGCATTTTGATGGATATGAAATCTGAGGTGGAGAGTTTCCCGTTAAAATGCGTTTGAAAATTCAATCTAGATTACTGAATCAGCAGCAGCAGCATAACTAATACTTTTGGAAGAAGTAAGGGTACATATGTGTTGATTGGGAGTGTAAACCTCATTTATTTTTCAAGTATCTTAGTTTCACTGCCCTTGATTTGTAAAGTGGACTCTGCATTGTACAGAAACTAACTTTCAAGCCTTAGAGATCAGAGACCTGATCTGTTGACCTCAAATTTTTAAGTGACATACTTTAAGTAAAAGAAAAACTGAAAAATATAGTGTATAGAAAAATATAAGAGAAAAAGCAAACCTCATAATCCACAGGATTTTTCTTTAGAGATGGAGAAAGATGGCATGGGCATTTTGGGTTTTTCGCTGATAGATGTTGATGTTTAGGAAACCCAGTGTTGGTTAATGAAGTTGAATGTAATGCCCTGTTAGTTTGAGGACACGGAACTGAAGATACCTGCTGTTCGTTTATATTAGTTGAGTGAAAGATACTTATTTAACTAATCTGTATAACCAATATACCTGAAAAAAAATGTACAAACATGCTGACTAGAAATTAATGAGGGGGTAATTACCTACCAATTAATATAATAATAGAATGCACCAATTCTTAATTCAGAGACATAGGTGCCACATGGCAGGGGCTGAGCTTGGCACCTAGAGAACAGAGATCCATTAATACTGAATTAATATCAATACTGTATCCCATCCTGGGAAGATGTATCATGCAACCTCAAGACTAATGTTCTAGGCAGCTGAGTACTTAAAATTATAAAAGTAGGAGTTTAAAGTCAAGTAAAATTCCCAAATAACAAAAGATAAAATAGCTACAGTTTTACAAAGGTTTTATCTACTTCCCACCGTCCTGACAAGCTGCTTTGCTGGAATGAAAAGATGTGTGCTGAGAACCTGCACGTGTCTAAATTCAAATTCTAGCCTCCTAAAAGTTACTTACTTTTTTAAATTTGGCAAATAATATCTATGACTGGAAATTGTAGATAATAAAAGAAAACTGTTCCAAGCATTTTGTGAGGATTAAACAGCATGATTCTTCTGAACACTGATGTACTACTTAGCACATTGAGGGTACTCAATGTTATTTCCTTTTTTGTTGTTGTTTTTAATGCTTAATACTAATACAATTCATTTTATCTATGCTGAACATGGGATTCCCACAGATACAAATGTATATTTTCTCTTCCATTTTAAAAATTCTTTTGTCCTGACATGCACATGAATGTAGTATTTTAATATTCATTCATGCTTTGAAGTATTATATACTGATTAGATATCTTAAAATTCAGCAGAACATTTTATATGCCTCCTGTGCCCGAAGATTCCTACTCTGTCCTCTTGGCTTCTCGTTTTATATGCTCTGCCTGGTTGATTGCATGGAAAACAAACTCAGCAAGATCAAAATTGAATTCGTCACTCTTTTTCTCCAGTAATCTACTCCTCCTGTTTTCTCTCCTGCTCAGTGAAGTTCAAGGAAGAAATCTGGTGGTCATTCTGTTGTTCACTACTTCCCTCAAGCAAACAAATATACTTATCTAATGACCCTTGTTACCAATGTTCCTGCAGTGACTTTTCTAAACCCATTTTGCAGTAATTATGCATACACATGGAGTTTTTAAGAAATAATAGATTCCTTCTACCTGTGATCTTGTTTCCCCTAAAAGTAATATACGGATCTAGGGATTTAGCTTAGCGACAAAAGCGCTTGCCTGGCGCTTTAACAGTAATATACAGTACTTTAAGTGTAAAACTACAACCAGAAAGTTGACACTGATACTCTGTTAGTCCATATGTGCCATCTGTATGCATTCTTCAGTAAAATGTGTGTTCCTTGTCTTTTGGAACGTTTTGAACTTCTGTAATGAAATACCATAAGCCAAGTGGCTTTTAAATAACAGACACTGTATTTGTTTCTGGTAGCCTGCAGGCTGAGAAATCTAAGATCAAGGAGACAGCAGCATCATTGTTTGGGGGGGCTTGCTTTCTGGTTCAGAGATGGCAACTTCTAAGGCATTGCACATGCTAGTATGGGAAGGCAGCTCTCTGGGGAATCTTTTATAATGGCACTGACCACAATAATGGAGGTTCTAATATAATCAACCCTTAGGACCTAATCATTTTCCAGAGGTCACAATCCTATATCACATTGGTAATTAAATACTATCCTATGAATGAATGTGTAGATGCGAGCATTCAGGCCATGTAGACAAAGTCCACTGAATTTATTCAAATTCTGGCAGTTTTACAAATACTATTTTTTGCATCTATAATTATCCAATTTTATGGTACCTCTATGTTTTTGTGACTAGCATCACAGTAAACATAGAGAATATTGCTAGGATCACTGTTTATGGCCACAACAGCCTCCCTCCTCCCCAAATTCCTATCAACCACTAATCTATTCCCAGTATCTATAGTTTATCAGTTTAATAATATTATATAAAAGGAATTTGCAGTATAACATTTGTAATATTACCTTGCCTAAGAAAATCCAAGGCTGCCAAAAGAATTTGTTTCAGTCAACACCTAAAGATAGGATGTCCTGCCTCTCAGCTTTTAAGGAAAGTTAGGAACCTAACTTCAATATAGTAGCAAAACCCATGTGGGTTTCACAGACAGACCATTCCCCATCCTGATTTTTGTAATGTTCTTCTCCCCTGACTCTAATGAGTCTTTCCTTAACCCCCTTCCTATTCCCTATTCCCTATTCCCTATTCCCTATTCCCTATTCCCTACTCCCTATTCCTTTAAAATGTTGTTGCCTTTCTGCAAATTGAACTTAAGTTCAGTTTATTCTAGATTCTTTTTCCTATTGCAATAGTAAATTAGTGATTGACATCTGGTTTTACTACTTAAGTTTCTGTCCTTTCTCTTTGACAGTGGTGATATTTCATTGTGGTTTTATTTTGTGTTTCTATAATGACTAACTTTAGTGAACGTATTTTTATTTGCATATTTCCCATCTGTATATATTCTTCAGTAAATGCATGTTGTCTTTTGCCCATTTTTAAATGGATTGCTTTTAATGTTAATCTTTTCAGAGCTCTTTATATATTCTGAATAATTGTCCTGTGTCAAATATGCTGTTTACAAATATTTTTTGCTAGTCTGTAGCTTGCCTTTTCATCTTTTTCACGGGGTCCTTTTCAAAGCAAAGTTTTTAATTGTGATAATGAGTGATTTAGCTTTTATTTTTTCCTTTATGGGCATCAAATCTAAGACCTCTTTGTAGCCCTAAGTCCCAAAGAATTTTTTCTGTTTCCTAAGTATTTTATAGTTTTCGATGCAAAAATAAAGTCCAAAATCTACTTTGAATTAAATTTTGTGTACGGTCTGAGGTTAAGGTCAAGGTTCTTTTCATCTTCTTTCTTTTTGGGGGGGGCGGTGAGTGGGCAGGGTTGTTGTGTACCTATATGTATTCAGTTGCACCAGCACCATTTGTTGAGAAGGCTAGCCTTCCTTTATTCTATTGCTTTTGCAACTTTTTTAGAAATCAGTGGAATATATGTTATGGATCTATTTTTAGTTTTCTGTCGTGTTTCACTGATCTCTATGTTAGTACACCTGGCTAACAACATCCTGTCTTGATTATTTGTAACTCTCAACATTAAAATTATTTATTATACTTCATGATCTTCATAAATTGTTTTCATACTGTGGAGCATAGTTGCTCTTTCATATCCATTTTAGAATAAGCTTGTCTTTGTCTTTAAAACATATATTCTAATTTTAACATAAATTATATTACACCTATAAATCAATTTGAGTTGAATTTATGTTTACTTTGCTGGATCTTTTCCCACTTATTTAATACTCTTTTCATTTCTTTCATCAGTGTTTTGTAATTGTCAAGATATAGGTGCTATACATGTTTTTATTGATTTACTCATACATATTTTCATATATTTGGAGCAATTGTGAAAAGTATTATGGTTTTTAAATGGTTTTCCATGTGCTCATCTTAGTATACAGAAATGTAATTGTTTTTTGTATATTTATCTTGTATCCTGAACTTCTGTTGAACTCTCTCATTGTTGGGTTTTCTTTTTCTGTATATTTTATTAGTACATGTTTATAGTACATAATATTTACATTCCTTGTGCAGCGTGTATATGCACACAATTCCTTTTATATCCTCGTTTCCTAGCATCCCATCCTCCTCACTTCATCTCTTGATCACCCTCCCCATTTGAGAAAGATCTATCTCCCTGTTTTTCGGTGTTTTTTGTTTTTTTGTTTGTTTGGGTTTTTTTTGTTTTTGAGCCAAGGTCTCACTTCATAATGAAGTACAGGCTAATTTTAAACTCACTCTAGTGAGCTCTTGGAGATCCTCTCTTGTCAACCTTCCTACTGCTGAGATTATAGACATATACCACCATATCTGGCTGTTTTGCTTTTTATTTATAATTTGAGTTTTTCACGTAAGAGAAACCATATGATAGTTAAGCTTGTCTGTCTGAGTTTTTGACCTAACATTATGGTATCAAAGTAAATCCATTTTCCAACATATGGCTTAATTTATCTTAATGACAAAGTAATAATCCACTGTATGTAACTGCCACATTTTTTATCTGTTCATCTGCTGATAGACATACAGGCTGCTTCCAGGATATATCTATTATGATTGTGTTGCTATGAACATGGGTATGTATGTATCACTGTAAGTGATGTCTTCATTCTTTCAGGAAGATACCTGGAGGGGGAATAGCTGGGTCAAAAAGAATTTTGAGATTTTATGAGAGATCTTCACAGTTTTCCTTAGTGGTTGTATGAGGTTACATTACCAACAAGTAGAAGGGATCTTTTCCCCCTGTAGCCTCTGCAGCATTTGTTATTACTTAATTTCTTGATGATAGGCATTCTGGGGCAAGATGGAATCTCAGTGTTGTTTTAATTTGCATTTCTCTAATGACCAGCAATGCTTCTTCTGCTTTTATTGGCTATTTGTACTTCTTTTGTGAAGTGTCTATCCATCTCACTTGCCCATATTTTCACTGGGTATCTTATTTTGGAGGTTCTTTAAGTATTCTAGATACTACTTCTTTGCCTGAGGTATAGTTTGCAAAAATTTTTCCCCTCCTATAGATTGTTTCATTTTATTGCTTGTTTCTTTTGCCATGAAAAAGCTTTTTAATGTGATATGATCCCATTTGTTGATTCTTGATACTATTTCCTATACAACCAAAGTTTTGTTCTGAAAGTCCTTGCCTATGCATATGTCGAGTTCTACCTATTTTATCTTCCAACATGTTGTTTCCATTTTGACATTTAGTTTTTTCATCTATTTTTATTTTAGATTAGCACATGGTGAGAGATATGAGTCTAGATTCAACCTTTGGCATGTAAAAAGCCAGTTTCCCCACACCATTTATTATTATTATTATTATTATTCCCCACACCATCTTTCCTCCAGTGTGTTTTTGGTCTCTTTTATGTACAATAGTGTCAGCTCGCAAAGGTGTCTATTTTTTTTTTCCTTTGTAACCTGCTGACTATTTAGTTATTTGTTTACAGTATGAGACATTGAACCCAGGGCCTTTACTCCAAGATACATCCCAGGCCTTTTTGTGTATTTAAAGTAACAAGGTAGGATTTTGCTGAGTCACTGAGTTGCTTGGGCTGGGCTCAAACTTGTGATCCTCATCCTCAGCCACCTAGAGTTGTAAGGTTTCAGGAACGTGCCACCAGCTCTGGGTAGAATTTTATATTTTAAATTAACTTACAATCCTGTCATTATCCCATTTCGTGCTCTATTTTTTTAGAGATCAGTCCTTAAAAAATATAGAACTATTCAGGGTCTCAACTCTGCTTTGTAAACCTCATCTCATCCTATCTTGGCATTTGTCTACTTCACAATCTTGCTCAACTCTTTTTAGTTTGCAGAATTTAGTGTGTTTCATCCAGATTCTAGGTCTCAGTACATATACTGTATATGTCTTCCCCAAAATTACCAACTATTCAACTCAAATCATGTGCTCCAGGGGCCATTGTGTAAGCTGTTCAAAATAATGTCCATCAGATGCTGTAACAACTCAGATTGCTTAGTCACTGCATCATAACCTCTTGGAGAGGAGGAACTGGTCTTGTATCTCTGCATCCTTAGTATCTGTTGTTGTGCTTGGCAGGTAATAAAATACAGTGAATGTTTGTTGAATGAGTAAATGAATAATTAGGTGATAAATATGCATCTTTTTTCAGTTAGAGAGTATTATTATAGCTCTTTAAAAGTTTCACAAAGAATCAAGTTGATTTAGTACCAAAATCTATAATGGGAATAAAATCTTAGCAACTAAATGATCTACAGTTATATGGCTCTGTAAAAGAAAAGTTTTCTCTACATCTTTACTATTGTTGATTTTCAAAAGAGCCTTGTGAGGTGCATATTGTTGTTTATTTTATCCAGAAGGAAACGGAGATCATGGAGGTTAAATAATTTTCCAACATTATATTGTACAACTAAGCAGCAGAAGCTGACTCATTCCCAGGTCTTCTGACCCTAAATCACATGTTCTTTTGGTTAGTATCAGCAATAGGAAATTCTCTTTGCCAGTTTGTTGTTAATGTTTTCAGTCCTGGTGATAAAATTGCATAGATAATTACTTGTTCTCTTACCTCTCCCCATCTGACACTTCCCTGAGGTTACTGGTCAGGACAACAATTCAGAATGGGTCATGGAGAAGGGAAGTAGTGCATCTGTGTATCCTACATTTTTGCCACTTATTCTAACTTTCCAGAAATAGAAATTTAAATATCCATATGATACATGTTATGGTTGGAATTGAAAATGTTTCCCAAAAAAGACTTTTATGCTGAAGGTTGGATTGCTGATGAGGTTTCAGAAAGTGATTGGACCATGAAGAGTCCTTTTGATGGGAGCGTAATTTGATTACATTTTTGGGAAGTGACAGAAAGAGGAGGTGGTACCTAATTGAAAAGAGCAGATCATGAGGCTTGACTTTCAAGACTACAGGGTATCTCATCCCCCACCTTTCACTTTTGGGCTTTGTCTCTCTGCTTTGCAGATACCATGAGATAAGCAGCTTTCCTTTATAATATTCTTCTTCCACGATGTTTCTGCCTCTCTTCTCAGGGGCATAAAATCAATGGAGCAGACTGATCTGCACTGAAACTTCCAAAACTGTGAGCCAAAAGAAATCTTCCCTCCTTTAAATTTAAGTTGTTTTTCTCAGGTTTTTACTCATAGCAACCAAAAGCTAACTAACAATATATATATTTCAAATAAGATTAATTTACAGTAATACCTCAGTTCACAAACACTTCTGTTTACAAACAACTCAGTTCACAAACAAAAGCATTTAGCAAAATTTTTCTTCCATTGTCAAACTCCACCTCAGCTGACAAACACGACCATGGCCATCTTCCCCACACAAACACAAATGCACCCACCTTCCTTAAAATCATAAGACAAACTAAGTCCATAAGCTGAGGTACCTGCTTGCCTGTAGTACCAGCACTCTGGGAGGTTGGGCTGGGAGAATCACAAGCTTGAGACCAGCCTGGGAAACTTAGCACCTTAATGGAACCCAGTCTTTACTTTTTAAAAGTTCTGAATTAAGAAAAAAACTTAATCAGCATGTATAATGATCAAAACTGTTTACTGGTAACTGAAAGTATATACATTAAGTCATCTTTACTAATTTCCTTCGTTGATATACAATAATTATATATAATTGCATTCATGGGATACAATGTGACATTTTAATACATGTATGGAATGATCATTAGATCAGGACAGTTGTCATATCCATTACCTCAAACCTTTATTATAACTTCATACTAGGAACATTAAAAATCTTTTTTGCTAGCCACTTTGAAATATGCAATTAATGGTCATCAACCATTTTTATGAACTATTCTATAAAAGATTAGAAATTATTTTTCTTATTCAACCACAGCCCTATAACTGCATCTTCTGTCCCCACAGCAGTCCCAGACACTGGAAACCACTGTTTTATCCCAGCACTTCTTTAAAATTATCTTTTCAATTTCTTCATACAACTGAGAACATGCTGAACTCATTTCACTTACTGTCCTCTCGTTGTGTCCATGTTGATGCAAATTACAGGATTCCGCCCATTTTATGGCTGACTAATAATCCTTTGTGTATATGTATCACATTTTCTTTATCCATTCACCCACTTATGAATACCTGGGTTGATTCCATCTTTTGGCTGTTGTGAAGAGTGCTATGATAAAACAGGTGAGTGTAACTATTTTTTAACATACTTATTTTACTCCCTTTGATATGTACCTAATAGTAATTTTTTCAGAACCTCCATACTGTTTTCCACAGTGCCTATACTAATATATATTCTCTTCAGCAGTGTACAAGAGTTCCACTTTTTTGACATTCTACCCAATATTTACTATTTTCTGTCTTTTTTGTAATAGCCATTTTTGCTGAAGTCTGATAGCTCGCTGTTTGTTTGTTTTTGTACTTAACAGTTACAGGCAAAAGTGATATTTTAATAAAAATGATGCATTAAAATTTGGAGTTGCTAGATTTTTTGGTACTGTGGATATAGGCCAATAGGCCTATATCCAGCTTTAAAAAAAATTATTTGGAGCCAGTGTCTCACTAAGTCACTCAGTTTTTCAGGCTGGGTTTGAAATTGGGATCCTCCTGCTCCAGATTCCGGAGGGCTAGGGTTGTAAGCACACATTTTCAACACGGGTATATATCTGTGGTTTTGATTTATATTTCCCTGATGACTAAATGATGTTGAATATTTTTGTTATATGTTTGTTAACCATTCATAAACCTTTTTTAAAGGATTGTCTATCCCAATCTTTTCTCCATTGTTAAATAAGATTATTAGAGTTTTTTTTTGTCCTTTGAGTTGTTTGAACTTTTTATATACTCTGGATATTAGACCCTTGTGGAATGAAGGATTTAAATAGTTTTTCTGTCATTCTACAGTTGTCTCTCTGTTCTGTCGATTATTTCTTTTCCCGTGCAATAAATGGTACATTAAATCTTGATTAAAATCTAGCTACTCCAAATTTTAATACATCATTTTTATCAAAATATCACTTTTTCCTATAACTGTTAAGTACCAAGAAAATAAAGCATTTTACCATAAAATATTTAATCACAACTTGCAAGCATTTCACCAAAATATGATTCTATAGAAAAAAATATATAATTCATTTTCGTTCACTTTCTGGATTCCATAATATTTTGAGTTTGGCAGAGATAATTTATCCAAAAGTAAATTTGGCTTGGATTCTTTATTCATTGGAAGATATACCAATCTGCTTTATTGGCCTTTGTTCCCAATGGAAATAAAATCTGACATACTAGTAAGTAAAGGCAATACATGTGAAAGTCACACATAGCTAAGACTTGGTAATGCTTTCAAACATACTTGGTTTTTCAGAAATCTTACAGTATCCCTCAAAAATGTTTTCCAGGTAAAGAGCAAAGATCTCATGTGTCCCTTTGGATCACTGCAGTATTAAAATGACAGGTTAATACCCTAAGGTCAGACTCTGGTTTTTTTGTTGGTTAGTTTTATTTTGTTTCTTTCTTGTATT
Source organism: Dolichotis patagonum (assembly GCA_004027295.1). Classification (NCBI taxonomy): domain Eukaryota; kingdom Metazoa; phylum Chordata; class Mammalia; order Rodentia; family Caviidae; genus Dolichotis; species Dolichotis patagonum. The sequence goes on from PVJX010005828.1 coordinate 36,987, forward strand.
AACTCAAAGTCCTTTGCATATTTTAGACATTAAACAATTCCTATTAAAAATAACCTATTTGCCTGTGTTTTATTCTTCATATAGAGAAAATCTTAAATGTATTTTAACAATTAAATCTCCTCTACTCTCAGAGATCTCACATTGCTGTTTTGAGAATCTATCACATTCTATGTGACTTGAACTTTGCAAGCTCATAAATTTTGTAAACAGGTGTACAAAATTTAACCATCATATTAAAGCTTCAAGTCTGCCTCACAAGATGATTATCGTTATGAAGGAACTCAGTCATGTTTCACAAATGTTTGTGTATGTCCAGACTCACCAAGTTGTGTACATTAAATTATTGTGGTTCTTTGTATACCATTATATGTCAATAAAGGCTGTTAAAAAGGTGATTTTATTCTTAAAATATTATTAGTCTCATGAATGATGTTGAATTTATTACTGTGACCTAAGGAAGCAGAGGCAAATTAGGAGGGAAAAGAAAACAATATTTAACACATTGTTATTGCCATTCACAATGTTCAAGGGACAAAATTGCACATTATAATGACCCAAGATATTCAATAGTTAATCTTTCTAAGGATTTTAACATCTGAAATGAAAAAAAAGAGAGCATGAAAATATCATTGAAACCAAAAGTAACTTTGCTTATGAGATTCATTTCATAATCTTTACCCTAAATGTTTTATTCTCTGAGAAACTGTTTATTTGTTAGAAGGGAAAAGAGAGAAGATAAGCTATATAAATTTGCTTCTTGAACTCATTATCATATTTATAACTTTGAATTAATTGCTGTGGAATAACTCCAGTGCTATAAACAGAATTGTGACTACAAATAAGAAGGAAGCAACAATAGTTCTAAAGAAAAAAGCCTTATTTTTCCAAAACTCAAGAAAATCAAATTCTTGCATATGGGACTAACAATTACAAACAAGATAAATTATCTCCAAATAGTTTATAGCTATTGAACACCTTGAAGAAATCTTACAATGCTTTCATCATTTTATGAATCCACATTCTGTGAGAAAATTGGCAGTTAATTTGCTTGTTTACTTTCTTTCAAATTATTTGAAATACTCTTGCAAGTCATTCTGATGCACGGAGTATATTTGCTTCATGATTTCTATTCACAGTTATTTGATGGGCTTTACTAAATGAATCAAAATAAAGTTTAAAATATAACAATCTAACACTTAAAAGTATTTGGTTAATAAGAGGTCACTGTATTAACCTCATTCTTAAAATGATTCTATATAAATCTTGTTTTCAAATGAGCTTGCATTGAATTTTAATTTAAATAAGGAAAATTATTTAATAGAAGGTTATTAAACAGGTTTTTACATTGCAGCTGTTCCAGTCCCTCCGGTAAATACTAATTGAGAGAGCTTATTAAAGTTTGTTCTACTTATTTGTTAGAAATCTCATTCTTTCCCCCTTATGTGACTGCTTTGTGGGAGCAAGTTTCCCACTGACTGTAGTACATAAGGATTTAGGAAAGCAACAAGCTTAGAATGCTTATTAAGTAAGCATTCTTAAGTGTTCTTGGTCTATAAAGGTCTAATTCTCACTATTCTTTAATATGAACTGTATTCTGAATATAGAAATTTGGAAAACACAGCTTTTCTGTCTTACGATGACATAGTAAAATTGGGCATAATGAAATATATACATATTTTAAGCATGTATATATTACATGAGATTCTTAAAACTTCCAAAATATGAAAGGACCTGAATATGCTGCTGCATGCATATCCACCACTTAAGAGACTAAGATATGAGGATCATCAAAAGTTCCTGGTCAGTCTGGGCTTATGTAGTTCAAAACCAGCCTGGACTACAGAGTAAGACCCTGTCTCAGAAAAACCAACCAATCAATCAATACATATAAAATTAACTATGAAAAGAAGAGTTAGGACAGTTTTACTGTAAGGTGAAGATACTGTTGGGAAAGTAGAAATTGTGGGTATAGACTAAGAAATTGTGAATTTGGAAGAGAAAGTAGTTAGAAAAGATATTCCAACATTGGCTCTGCTCACTCTTTGTGTTCATTTCTGTAACAGATTCTAAAATAAAAGAATATATAAGCTTCATTCCATTATAGCCAAATACAAGAGAATCTGAAGAAGAATGGCAGGAAAAAATGAGGGAGGCTATTATAAAAAACATCTTCTCCATATTCCACATACAACACTGATAGTGACAATGAAATTACCTATTTATGATACCAATATAGAATAAATTATCTATGATATCAATATAGAATTATTCAAGAAAGGAAGAGGATGGTAGTGTTAATCGAGTTAAATGTCACCAAGGAAGAGAATAGGGAAGAGGATGAGTTCTTAATTAAATAGAAAAATGATTTAATGATCCATTATTTAATTTTTCAACGAACTTTTCAAACTGGTTTCTAGTTTCCAAGAGTATTTAGGAGTAATATCGGAGAGAAGGCAAGGCATCTTAGTAATGGAATTTCAAAGTAGGAAATTCTGGGAGATCTACAAGCATGGAAACACTGAACAGTAGCAGCTTACTCTCCAGGAATCAGACACAAAATCTTTAAGAGACTCTTCTTGTGCATAAAATGAGTTAATATTGTAGGTTTGTGTTGCTCTGTTTAGAAAGACTACTAGGAAGTGTTGACCCTTGGTTAGTTGACCCTTGGTAAAAACTTAATTCCCAACTGATAGTCAACTGTCAGTGTTGGTTCATGGAGTGGTTCACTCTGCCTAGCCTATATATGCAAACCATATGGTTTATACTGTATACCTTCTCTTGGAGCAGAGGTTCTAGACTGTTATCACTACCTTTTAGGCAGGAGTTGCCTACATGACCAGCCCTGATGTGGATCATTCTAGGTTTACCAGGACAGATATGTGGCACACATGTTTTTGCATTTCACTACTAGAGGATGAGGGCACACTGTGCAATACCTTAGAGAAAGAAAAGAACATAAAAAAACCTCCACGTGAATTCCTCCAGACACTAGCTCTTTCTACTGAATAATTCATCTGTTTATGCTTACTACATTGCTATGTAAACTTTTATGGTACACTCACCCAGGTGCATGTGGATGCTCAGGCCGGTAACTGAAATGAGTTTTAGATGCTGAGTCAAGTTTTGTCAAGTGGAGATCACATTCAGGGCAGAAAAACGCCTAGAAATGAGCAGAAGACACAACATAAGTTAAGGCATGGACTTGATGTTGGGAAGGAAGGAGGGAACCACAAACACTTCATTGTTTCTGAATCCTTAAGGTTGAGGAAAGCAGTGCCACAATATATAAGCAAAAGGCAGTGCAGAGTCCTCAATTCCAACCTGTAAGTTCTTACTACTTTAGGAAATCTACACGATGAGGAGTAGCTAAAACTCAGTGATTCAGTGGACATTTGGGACAGTGAAACAATAATGTATTTTTAAGCTGGATATGGTGGCGCACACCTGTAATCCCAGCACTCTAGGCAGGAGGATCCTTGTGAGTTCGAGGCCAGCTTGGGCCATAAAGTGAGCTCAAGACCAACCTGAACTGCACAGTAAGACCCTGTCTCAAAAAGACAAAAATAAATAGATAAATAAATAAAATGTATCTTTATTCTTATTCACATTTTTTTTTATACCAGGGATCAAACTCACAATCTTGCGCTCGCCACACAGGCACTTACACTGCTGAGCTAAATGCCCGGCCCTCTTATTCACATTTTTGAAGCAAACTGTGCTATTTGTAGCATTATTTATGCCATTATTAGGAGTGATCTAGAAAATCATTAAGCATTCAGCTATCTGGTATACCTAGATTTTCAAAAAGAGAATCATATTAGAAAGATTTCTTCAATTTTTATCTTATTCATCCTTTAGTAGTGAAATGCAATAGATTTTTATCTTATTCATAAATTTTAATTAATATGATAAAAGGCAACACATTTGGCTTTCTTAGTACTATCAGCATTTTGTTTTGTTTTAGGTTATTAATCTGTCACTCACATTTTAAGTTTCAAAATATAATACAGCTGCAACATGAGATCTATCGTTTATATATTGTATGCAATATGAATAACTGTGTCAAAAACTTAAAATATCATGTTAGCATGAAAGAGGCTATGAAATATTAGTCTTTGGAAAATAAAGCTTTTCATTTTAATTCTTTGCAAGAATACCTTGGGAAATGATTTCAACAGCAATAAGTTAGAACTAAATCCGTGTGCAATGGGTTGTTTTTATTTTATTTTACTTTTTAATTTCTATAACTTCCCATAGGAGATCATTTCAAAGTAGAACATTACTAGCTGAAATTTAACATTAAAGATAGTTTTGAATGTTTGTGATGTCTTATCTTGACAACTTTTAAGATATATTAGAATTGAGTGAATAAAATAAAATATAGTATTTAATTGTGATTTTATATCATTGCAAGAATATTCTTTTTTGTCCGAGGTACAATTTTCCTAAATAGTCCATTTTTAGATTTTAGTAAATTTAAACTTTAATATATCCAATCATGATTTCCTTATGAATTTATTGAGACCAAAGATTATAAATGACACTAATCAATAAATAGTTACATCTTTTAGAACATGCATGAGCATCTTTGTGGGTAGTTTGCAGGATTTATCATAGATAAATTTATATTACAGAAATATAAAGTAGTTAACTGTAACATATTTATTGACTTTTACTCAATAATTTTTCTCACATTGATTTCTGTGTGCCTCTGTCTTTTTTATTAATGTATCTTCTTATCAATCATACTTGGAATGAGTTCTGCATTACAATTCAGAGTAGATAATAAAAATACTTTTAAGTTATCGAATTTTCTCCCTATTCTTGGTGTTTTGTTTGGAATGATGTGCTTTATTTTAAATCAGTAAAAACACCTTCTTGAATTTGAATTGTTGGTTATAATGTCTACAGAGACTTTTTCATTCAGGAAAAACACTAAAAAAAGGCATGCTTTGGAATATATACTTAAGAAATGAAGAAATCACCAGGATAGTTGTTTTGAAGAAATAACCTTATTTTTTAATAAAAATTATAAATAATATGTGATACACAAAAAATAAATGAAGATACATTTTGTGATATTTAAATCAATTTCTGACATACATTGTAAGCTTATTCTATGTACCAAGTCTATACTTTTGGACCAAGACCTGTTTCAAATGCTGCACAAAGCAACCAAACAGCAAACGATTCTCCTGGCGATTACTTTAACCTTATAAAGAAATGCTCTACTTTACAAGTTATACCTCTTATGATTCTGCATATGTACACTGCCTTTTAACAGATGACCTGGGAACTATGTGGGATAAAACAACAGTTACTTTACTTTGCTCATCTATATTGTAGTCAAGGTTTGATGGGGAAGCAGCATGGCTGACAGTTGGTAGTTAAGTGGAAGCTTAGGCAGAGCAGGGGGGCCCCTGGCCTCAGTTCCTTCTTTGTTCATCTCTTCATGTCATCGGTGCTTACCTCACAGCATGATGGCTGGCTCCAAGAATAGGCATCCAGAGCAAGAACCAGATAGAAGCTTTATTGCTTTGATAACTAATCCTGGCAGACACATAGCATCGCTTCCTCTTTATAGCCTCAAGAGGTTCATCCAAGGTCGAGGAGAACGGGTTTTAGACTCCTCTTTTTGATAACAGTGTGACAAGAATTGAGGACATCTTGTGAGCTAGGTCTTGCAGTCACTTTCCATAAGTTCAGCCTACTGAAACTATAATGTATAGGGAAATAATACCGTATTTCTGAAGTATGTAAGTTATTAGTGTTAATGAAATAAAGAATAAACAGATGCTAAAGACTTAAACAATGTCTCATACCAATATAGTCTGTATAACCAAAGGCCAGTTATATTAACATGTCAAAAATCATTATTATTCTAATATTAACATGTCAGAACTTGTTATTCAAGTTCCTATTAATAAACTGAGGTACAATGAAGTGTAAACCTCCATCCCAGTGTGCTACTTTGATCATTGATGTTAAATGTAATGAAACTCTATATGACTAATGGCTTCCTATTAGTAGAAAGGATATCTTGAATAAATCAGATTGAAAACACAGTAAAACTCATTCCACCCAAAATTACAATAAAATAAATATAAAAGATTGTACATTAATACATTGGAAGACAATAAAATGTCACATTTATGCATAGGATTTAAAGTTAAATTTATCTTTTACATGCAGACATGAGTAAGTATTATGGATTAAAAACTGGTGGTCAATTTAACACCAGTGGAATTGAATCACCATGCTGCTGAATGTAGATGTTTCACCTGAGGAAGGTTGCCAGCATAAATGGAGACGTGGAGAAGGAGAAGTTAGTGTGTTGAGGCGTTGTGGGTTCTCCTACATGTTGCTGTTTGAGCTGTTGGTTCTCCTGGAGAAGCTCACATTGAGCATTGCTTCCTGACTCTGGAGGGGAAGACATGTGCCACTTGGTCTCCAGGATGAACTCGCCATGCTGGCTTCCTAGCATGTACTCGACTGTGCTTGTTGTTGGAGGAGCTCAGGGCCTCCGTGTGGCTGAGGATGGCTGTGGCGCTTTTCAGGACAGCTCTGGTGTTTGTTGAGAGTGTGACTTCTCGGCTCCAGCACAGTACCCTTTACCTATCAGCACAGCTCCTTCACCCTGCTGGCATAGACTTCCTAGTTTCCACTACTGACCGTTGGGCCTTCCCAACAGGGATCCATAAAAGAGACTGGCATGAGTCCTTCTTGTGGGCTCTAGACCTCCACTTGGACTCGTGGGAGACATTGTCATGAGCTCTGGGTCTTTATCTGGACTCATGTGGGACATTGCTGTGGGATTCAGGCCCTTGGCTAAATATTCTATGTCTTTAGTGTTGGGGATAGATTTCCTGCATTTATTTGTGTTAACTCTGGGTGACCATCATGAAAATAATATTATAAACTCCATGTCCTGATTCTAGTTGCTCTCTGCACAACCCCTGATTACAACACTAAAGATAAATATGCCCATAAAAATCATAAGCTTAGGGTTTCTATATTATATTATGCCACAGATATTTGACAATTTCTTACTACTTGAAGGTAGTGTCTAGATTATGACCTGTTTTGAGTTAGTTTTCTTTTCTAAATTAACTTAATGAATGTGTAACAGTAAAGGAATCCGAGTCACACATTGCTAAGCATAGTAGGGTCCATACACTTACGGACCTATAATATGGTAATGGTAAGGGATAGGGAGTGCTAGCATATATCTATAATTCAGTACTTGGGAGATTCAAGACCAGCTTAGGTTACATATTGAATCCAAGGCCATAGGAAAAACTTGACTCAAAACAACTTGAGCTACAGAGAAGAGACCTGATTTAAAACAACAACAAAGGTTAGTAAACAAAGCAAAAGCATAACATGGAGGCAGAGAAAAAAGGCGGATGAGATCTTACCTGGGAGGCATGAAAGAGAAAAACAGAATTATCTAATTGATCCTAATGAAAAAGCCAATTTTAAATGAGTCAGAAGCTGGATGAAGGAAAAACGGTATTTCTTACCAAAGTGGTAAGTTGGCTACTGGGTGTATGAGGGAATTTAATTAAATATGGTAAAATAAGAATTTGAGCTGGTATATCTCTGATGCTTAGGTAATGAATCATTTACAGTCACATTTGTAAGTAAAGATACAGTACTTGCAACAGAGTAAAAGTTATTCTTAAATATATTCATTCCTCCTCATTTCTAGTCCCATTATATAAACCTTCCTCTTCCTTGTGGTCTGTGGCTACAGCTTCCTAAAATTGGCCTTCCCACAATTTCTCTTTCTTCACAGGTAAGGCCTCAAGTGTAGAATGAAAAAAAATTCGAGCTCATTTTTGTTGTTGTTGTTGTTGCTGTTGTTAAATGTCTTGAATAACGCACTATATTACCAGGAACATAAAACCATAATACTCTCTGCTCTGGTTCAGTTTTAATTTTCTGCAACTGTGCATGCCTCTCTTCTCCTCACAACCCCAAATTCATCTCTAACATGAAAAATAGCCATGCTGGTGCTGGAACACTACGAATTTCAAAGGACTTTTACCTCATTTCTTTGCACATGTTATAGCTATTTCCTCTGATTTAAATCTCATTTCTGTCTTTATCTGGTATGCCTTCCTCAGAAATAGCCTATTTTTTACATTTTTTCTCAAGACCCTATGCTGTAAATTCCTCCCATAGAAAACTTATTAAACCTATATAATTGTATACATCATGTTTAAAACTGCAAGGATGGAATGGCTTTCAATTTGTTTTTGCATATCTTCTGATCCTCACTGCAGTGCTTTTTACTGCTTCATGCCACAGTACCTCTTGAGGACAGGAAAATACAAGAAACATTTATCAAGTGACTAAACATAATTTAAAACAATCTAAGTTACAAAAAGGTAATAAAACACCATCTTAAAAGAACCTTCACGCTATTCATCATTTTAAGGACATGTTTATTGGCAAAGATAATGAGAGATTGCAAAATTGTTTGAAGGAACTGAATGACACTGTAAAAATAATTTAATAGGATAAGTTTAAAGCAAACATTACTTGTACATGGATTTCTACTAATTACCCAAATTAGTAGGAATTGAAGTTAAGAATGGTGATAATGCCATATGTTTCCAAATTCATTAGATTGTTATATACTTCCCTGTCTTCAATACTTTAGTAGCAGTATTTTTATCCATGTGTAGAACATTGTTATTGATTGCTACTTACAGTCAAAGATATGTATTTTAGGACACAAAATATAATTTGACTTCAAGTCACAAGCTGCAAAGTGTCTAGACTCTGCATAGCTCTATTCCCTCATCAATTTTATTTTATAAAACATTCTCACTGTTGAATTTTTATGTCTAGGAAAACTCATAATCTTTACAAGGATTACATTAAGCTGTTGAGCTTGCTCATATGTATGTCAATAAGGATATATTCAGATGTGTGTTTTTGTTACTTATTTAAACAAAAACAAAGATATACAGACAATATACAGCACTGAAATCCGCACTGCTGGACATGAAAATTTAAGCAAGTGGACACTCTACTGGCTTAATAGAAGTTTTAAAAATCTGTAACAAGTCAATCGTGATTAATCTTCTGTTTACCCAAAAAATATTAATTGAATGTATATACAAATACAGCAGATTATAAATCCAACAAAAACATTTTCATGTATGTATCATTCAACTGGGTACTACAGGTAATCTGGCTAACAGATTAGAGGGTGAAAGTAGCCAGGTACATCAAAATATGCTTTTCACTTTTGTGAGATGAAAATTGAATGCATTCTGAAACAGTTCCTAAATTATTTTCTGCATGAGTAAAACTTTAACTTTTACAATGATGTGAAAACACTTCTAATAAGAGAAAATGTAATTATTTTTAAAATACTATGATGTCTTAACTGGATGAAAACAAAGTAAAGCATAATGTTTTAAATCGATAATAAATGAATAATTATATGACTTGTGCAGTCTACACCATATTGCCATACTTACTGCCTCATAATTAATTCCATATTTATGAACCCAGCAAAGATGGAATTTCTAGAAACATACCACAGGAGGGGCAAGAATTTGAAAGTAACTGGAATTTAAACATTTCTGGCAGTATTTTTCTACAAATCTCTATTCATACCCAGGAAAATAGATTTTAGATGGGACATAGTATACTAATAGATTATTTATAAAGTTACAAGAATAGTTGTATTTCTTTCCACATTCAAAGAGATATTCTCAGTTGAACTAAAGTAGAACTATATAGAGCATCTCATTTAAATACAAATCTTAGTATTGGAAACATTTTCGCTAAAATCTGAAAGAATGTGATAGCACTGACTTCACTTAAATCATATACCAAAAATTCCAAAATATATTTTAGAAATACATTAATTCCATTTTATTTACATATAACAAAATGTTCCCATTAAGTCTTCAGTTTGGTGAGTATCCACAAGCAATAGAATAAGTGCATCAAATAAAATATTTTCAGTGTTCCTTCTCAATTAATTTAATTCTGCACAAACTCAGAAAATCACTGATATATTTTCTTTAACTTTCTAAACTAAATTAGATTTTTCTTGTCTAGATTTTTATATGAAAGCAACCATACAGTATAGCCTTGATATTCTAATAAAAGTCCTAGGAGATTTCTATACAAGTCTTCTTAGGACTTATATTTTCATTTCTCCTGAGTAAATACCTAGGATTGGAATTGCTAGATTTTGTTATATGTGTATTTAGCTATTTAAAAACTGCCAAAAATGTTTTTCAAAGTGGTTGTAAAATTTTACTTCCTCTTCAATTAAAACTAGACCCTTATCTTTCACCATGCACTAAACTAATATTAAAATGGATCAGATATCTAGACATTAAAACAAATGCTAAATATGCTAAAAGAGAGAATAGGTAGAACTCATGAAGGCATTAGTGTAGCCAAAGATTTCATGAACAAAACCCAGACCATAAGAGAAATATTATAAAGAATCAACAACTGGAATCTCATCTTTCTAAAAAGTTTTTGCACCACAAGAGAAACCACCAACAGAATGAAAAGAAAACCCACACAGTGTAGGAAAAAATTTTAGCCAGTTGTTCCTCAGACAAAGGACTACTATCTAGAATATGTAAAGAACTCAAAAAAATCAGACTCCCCAAATTTAAAGACCCAATCAAAAAATGGGCATTTAAAACGAATAGACACTTCTCAGAGTAAGAAGTAGAAAAGGCAAACAAACATATGAAAAAATGTTCAACATCACTGGTCATTCAAGAAATGCAAATTAAAACAACACTGACATTCCACTCATCCTGGAAAAAACTGCTGTTATCAAAAAATCAACCAATAACAGATGCTGGTGGGTCTGTGCAGAATAAGGAACCCTTCTCCACTTTTGATAGGAATGTAGACTGTTGCAACAACTGTGGAAAATAGTGGGGAGAATCCTCGAAAAACTAGTACTGAAGGTTTCATTCAACCCAGCTATTCCCCTTCATAATATCTTCCTACAGTTATTAAAAGATCACACCACAGTGATAAATGCACACCCATGTTTATAGAAGTACAGTTTGTAATTGCTAAATCTTGGAAACAGCACAAATACCTGTCAGCTGATACATAGATAAAGACAATGTAAGTTTTTTAATACAATGGAGTACTTTTCTGCGGTAAAGAAGGATAAGCTTGAGACATTTGTAGGAAAATGCATGCACCTTGAGGCTATACTCCTTAAGTGAAATAAATGGAACACATGTGTAACTACCACATTGTTTCTCTGGTGTGAGAAACTGCATGTGGGTCTGAAAATTGAGAGGGCAAGATCTGCCCACTGAGTGGTACCACACAATAACTGGGGACACAGATTAAAAAAGAAAAATCAGAACAATTCTTTCAAGTACACTCAGAAATTCGAGACTGTGTGCAATTTTTTTTTCTTTTTGGTGCTACCACAATTAAGAGTTCAGATTCCTTTACAAAAAAAATGTATAATCTTCAAAGTTTCAAGTATTTGTTAGGTATAAATGTGTTCATATTAGTTTTATTCAATGTTTACTGCATCTGTAGTGATCTTCATTCTAGTTCATATTATTATAATTAGTGTCCTAATACTTTTATTTCAGTAATTTTAACTACAGGATTATATATTTTATGAATTTTTCAAATTCATAAGTTTTCTGTCACTTTTCTATATTGTTTACTCATTTGAATTTTTATTGACCTCTGCTCTTTACTATTTCTCGCCATATGATTATATTGGGTTTATATTTTTATTAAAAATGTCTTATTATGGTGAATGATCTCTCACTTTAGATATTTCTTTTAAAGTAAGTATATAGACTAAAAAATAAAATTATATTGAAAAGTTTTATTCCTTATAAAACTACATTAGCTGTATAAAAGTTTTAGCTGTAAAATTTTTGATATACTGAATTTTTAGTTTCATTGATTCTAATTCATTCTGATTTAATCTTTATATATTTAGAAATATTTTTAATTTTAATAAACTTGACAATTCTCTAATTTTTTTTGTTTCTACATTAATTGCATTTTGGCCAGGCTATATATTGCCTGCTAGATTCCTTTAAAATAATGACGTATCTTCTTAATCAGAATGAGGATCACTTTGATGAATACATCATGTATAATTGAAAGGATATGATTTCTGTTGTGCTTGGGTGGAATGTTCTATACATGTGAATTATAACTTTTTTTATTTTTTTATATCTATAAGGATTTACTCTGCATATACTTATCCATGACTGAAGAAAAGGTAATGTTACAGGTAATGTTGTAGTTTTAATTTATTTCATGTTATAGTTTTAATTTGCTTATTTCTCCCATAAGTTATCACACTTTTGCTCTCACATTTTTATAAATTTATTTGGCACATAAACACCTGGCATATATTTTTTAATGTGTTCTTGATCCATTAACCTTTTGGTCCTGATCAATGTCATTCTTTATTTCTGATAACACCTATGTTAAATTATATTTTCTCTGGCACTAATAAACCTTTTCTAACTTCTTTATTTTTACTCCTTGCCTATATCTATTTGTATCAATAAATGTATTTTAAATTTTGCATGTATTTTCAATTTTTAACATTTAGCCTATTTACATGTGTCTAAAATTCTTATCTTTCAGAAATATCTGAGATTGTTTATTTGCAGTCTGAAAATCTTTGTCGTTTAGAGTTTTTAGACAATATATTTATTTTTAGTATATCTTTCAATGTGTTGTGGTATAAATCTCTCATCTTATAATTTGTTCTCAATTTTGCCAATTTATCTATTTGAATAACATTTACTTTTCATTAATGCATACCTTTTGCAAATGGTTTCATTTCTACTATTGCTTTATAAGTAAATTTGTTTTATTTCATGTCACTTTTTAACATGCTATTTTCATTATAAGCTTATTAGTGACTCCTTTTATCTTATTGTTGGTTAAGGATTTACTATATATCTTCATTTAATCAGGTTACATCTTGAAATATAATGTTTCTCACATAAACTCTTTAAGTACATTCTTCCAGTTCTGCTCTTCCGTTTTTATGCAACGTTTGTCACACACTTTAATTCTATTCATATTACATAATGCTCAATATATACGTTTTGCCTTCTAGCAGGTTTTAAAATAATGAATTTTTTGTTTACTTACTTATTTGTTATATTAACAGTCTTCATTCCATTCAGCACACAAATTTTCATATAGTATCATTTTGGTCACACCTGAAAAACTTTAGTAACTCTTGGAGTGCATGTGTGTAGATGATATATTCTCTTATTTTTGCCTGAAAACTGTTTTCTTAACCTTCATTTTAGAAACAAACTTTATTTTTTTATTTTAAAGAGAATAAAACAAAAGAGGGCAGAACAAAGCAGATCAGAACAGAACAGAACAACATAAACAACACAACACTTTACAATAAGACAACCGGACATTAACAGTAGCTGTCAAAATATCGCTTTCTCTGCTATAGTTGAGGATAGTTTCAGATACAATAATATCAAACATAACACAATAGTATAAAACCATTCAAGAGAATGAAAGAATTACAGGACACTCTGAACCAAATAACTATGATCAATGGCTACTATAATATCTCATTTTGAATAAAAAGATTTGTTTTTACTATCACATGTTTTAAAATCCCAATAAGACACAACATGATAGAACTGATGATAATAGCAGAGTAGAAGCATGGTAGGACTTCTAAGGAAGACGATATTAAATCAGCAATGGCTGCCATAATGTTTTGTTTCTTCAATATTGCTGTTCATACCATCACACATAATAAAGTCAAACAAAACAGAATAAAATTATTCCAACTGATGAATGAAAACATTGAAAGGCTTCAAAGCAGTGAAATGGGAAATCATGATTACCATAAAATCTTATATACTCTTACCAATTCTCATACTAGGGAGACTATACAGTATTTACACATGTGAGTTTGGTTTATCTCGCTTATGAGTATGGTCTCAAGTTGTGTCCATTTATTTATAAATATCTCAATGTGATCATTCTTTATAGCTGAGTAGTACTTCATTGTATAAAAATATCACAACTTTTTAATCCATTCCTCAGTTGATGGGCACTTAGGTTGAGAGACAAACTTTACTATATGCAGTAATTCTCTGACTTATGATGGTTTAGCTTATGATTTTTCAGTTTAATGATTACATAAACATGTAGCCACACAATCATTGTTTTTCACTTTCAGTTTTTAATAAGTTATGTGAGTAATCCACAATAAGCTTCAGATTAGTTCTAAGAGTAAAATTAGATTAAACTTTAATGTTGGAAGGTTAGATGCATTTCAATTATATTTCTGATTTACAAGGAGTAACTTGGTGAGTAACACTATTGTGAATTAAGGCACATTTCTGCAATACTCCTGGTTACTGAGTTATTACTTGCAGTACATTGAAGATGTTGTTTCTATTGTTTTGCCTTGCACAGTTAGGTTAATAAGTCTATGCTCATGTTTTAATATAGGTCCTACTTTACATAATAATTCATTTTTCCTGGTCTCTTGTAAAACTTTCTGGTTATCATTTGTATTTGTGGAGTTAGTGATGGGTGGAGTATGTGTGTGTCTGTGTGTCCTGCCTGGAGAGCTGTAGATCACTGATGTTTCCGGACTTTTTTTAATCCCTTTTTGAATGTCAATCAAGTAGACAACCTCAAGAAGTAAGAAAGGTAACAGAATAAGTTATGTGGATTTTGAGGAAAAAGTTTTCAGATAAGAAAGATCTGAGATAAGAGATCTTATCTAAAATTTAAGATATAATCCTAAGGCCAGGAGACAAAAGCTTGATTTTTGAGTGGGAACATGGAGACAGCTTCTCTTTAAATAGAGTCAGAAAAGAAAAAACTGGTAGGGCATGAAGACATAGTAGGACAGCTTTAAATTAGTACATGCTTATGATCATTTCAAGTACTTTAGTTTTTATCCTGAGTATAAAATCTGTGCTCAGTGTGGGAGCATTGGTCACTACATGGAATGAGTCACTTGATAGACACCCATTCTGGATTTGAAGTCTAGTTATATGTATGTATTCATCTATCTATACAAAAATATATTTATTTTCCCTTAAAGTTACCATTGAGAACATAAGCCTCTGACAATATTTAAGTATTAGCATAAGAATTTGTTTTGAGGGGGTTTTTTTGGTACCAGGGACTGAATTCAAGACCTCATGGTTGCCAGGCAGGCACTTTTTTGCCACTGAACTAAATCCCCTGCCCAAGGGTTTGTTTTGTACATCAAGAAGAGAGTACCTTTAACTTTCATTAACATAGACTCTCTTTCTCCTTTTCCTCTCCCTTTCTCTCCCTCCCCTCCCCTCCTCTCCTTTCTTCTCTTTTTCCCATCCTCTTCTCTCTTCTCTTCTTTCTTCTACTCTCTTTTCTTCTCTCCACTCCCCATCTTCCTCTTTTGATTATAGGATCAGTTATATGGAAGTATGACTTCTGAAGCTTTTATAGCCATCACCAACTTGAAGTTCTTAACTTCATCTTTGAACTGCTCTTTCAATAAGTGATGTATAATGGAACAATGCTGTATATGAATTGCCAGAGATGATATTGATATAGGGGAATGAAACTCCCAACCTACTCTATGTCCCATACAAGTACCTGTTCTCTAAAATTGAAGAATGAATTTTAGGAACAATGGACGTTAATAACAGAATATATTTATTAAAAGAAAGAAAGCTTCTGTCTGAGAAGGGTCCTGAGCAGGTTGCCAGGGACTCTGTCTTTTCTAGGGACTTTAGTATAGAGTAAAATCATGAGGTGAGACAGGTCCAAGGTGGGGGAAAATGGGAACTCACAAGGTGGGCATAAGGTGGGACAGAACTGTGGCCAATCAGTAAGATTAATTGCTCAGGTAAAATTGATTAAATTAGAAACAAATGGGGAAGCGAGTCACATAGTAAGTGGACATGCTTAGTAATAATGACTCTTCCTGTAGGGATTTGGGATGGTGACCCTTGACTTCCTCAACGTGATAAAGAACAATTTAGACTGTCAATCCTTAGAATGTGGGTATATTTGCTTGATCCTTTGTCTTGAGATCTGGCCTACAACAACAGATGCCTGTCTCCTCTAAGGTCACAAGACATTTGGTCCTCTGTGCTGGCTTCCGCGAAGGCCTAGCCCTGTCTGACTGCCTATAATATTTCTAACTAACTTGGCTGCCTGTAACAATATGTTGAAGAATAAAACACTTATACTGTAGTACCTTTTCTAGCTTCTTGAATCCAAGCTTCTATTTTCATTTTGTTCTGAAAATTGTGTAGTCAGTTCTCTTTTAACCTTATTTCACAGATTTTCATTATTTATAGGGGTGAAGGACCAGTTGAGAGCTGTTTATCAGATGCTCTAAGGAGCACAAAGGAATCAGGGCTCGTTGCACCCTTTCATGAAAGTGGAATGAAACACACCATCATCAGATACCCCAGGAGAATTAGCAAGTGTGTTACTTAGTGAAGGAAAGTAAGATATCATACCTTTTGACACCTACAAAATAATTCAGCTCTTTATCCCATATTTTACCAGTTCTTGCAAGGCATGGATATAGGTGCCACTAGGCAGTTAACCACTATTAAATAGTAATAATATATTTAATTATCCATGGAACATGAAGTTTCCTAAACACTTTAACAGCATTACTTACAAATTACATAATGAATTTATGACAGGCATATTTAGAATCCTTATTAAAGAGATGAGAAAAAAATCAGCAGGTAGATTATAAAATTATACAGGTAACAAGTATTGAAGTGGTATCACAAGACCAGGCAATCTGGCAACAGAATTTAGGCTCTAATCCTGTTCTATGTAAGAGTGATGGCAATATAATTGCTTGAGATTTCAAGAGAGTTAAAGTGGCTTCTGTGTTTACCTTAGAAACAAAGACCAAACCTTGTTAGACACATTTATAAAGGGACGGAATGGGGGTATAGTGTCCTTTTGTCATTTTACTCATGTATAATTTAAGACCTGAAAGGAAACTTAGTCTTTACCTAGTGTAAGTCATTTTTTTAAACAAATTAAGAACATGGGACACAAAAATGATAATCGATTCTAAAAAGGTCACACAGTTAATTAGAAAAAAGTCTAGGAATAAAACCTGAGTTTCCAGATTTCTATTTCAGTGCTCTTACTACAAAACCTCCTACTTTGCATATCTATTGGACAGATTGTTCTGTCATGTGCCATTTACACAATTCTTAGTTTTCTTCAAAAGGCTATTCATCATTCTGTGGGTAAGGACTGTGGCTTATTATATATAGTTCCAAGATCAAAGATAAATGATACTTACCAAAAGTCCAAAAATACTGCCTTGCAGTGTTTCGTTTATTGTTTTGTTTTCTTTTGTTTAAGAAATAGACATAAATGATAATTCATTTTAATTAATGAAATCATAGATTTTATTTCATAATGCCTTAAGTATACAGTGTGAACTGTGATATATTGCAAGTGGTGGAAATATGAAGGTGGATTGTGGAAAAGTCATTAAATACACAGATACTTGAATATATTACTCCGTATAATTATTTGATGTTTTTTCTTAAAATGCCCTCCTCCAGAATCTATGCTAGTTTCAAGTCCTTTTTTTTCTGAGAAGTATTCTTCCACCACAGAAGAATACAAAGCCTAATTGTACGAAGTTTACAATTGCACTCTTACCATCCACCATTTGCTTTATCCCTACCTCTTGATAGGACTTAGCGTATAATAATGCATTCTGTTTGTAAAAGCTTGTTGCTCCTACTGAATTTGAAACATTAGAGAGGTCACATTCAAAGTTTCACACTTAAATTTATAACCTCATCCTAACACAGAACCCAGGAAATACTGGAAACATAACAGTCTCTGAGTAAATATGTACTGAATTAATTAATTAATGTCAAATAAATGTGAATATATTTTACCTTAATAGATACCTATACTTAAAAATTGATTTGGGATCAGTGGTTTTGAAAGTACGTAAGTTAAATTTATGATGTAATAATAAAACACTGGCTAATCACTGATTAGGTTTCTCCATCATTTTTAAGTTGTCAATAAAAAGTGATATTTATATGTAGTAAATTAACAGGAGCAGGTTTTACCTCAATTTGAATTCAAATATTTCTAACATTCATTTCTGAATGGATCATTGAGTAAGAAACTTTTATTGTTTGAATAATATACTGTAACACAAACTTACTGAACTGACTTCGTGATCACTAAACTGGGACTTAAAGGACATTCTGGTGAACCATAGTAAGATATAAGAAAGCAGGAAAGTGGAAATTTTGAAAAATTATTTATAACAAGAGATGGTAAGATGGCTGGCAGATTGAATGGAGTAAAACAAAAAGAAACAGTAAAATGTACTACTGCCTAACCTTAGTAATCAGAAGAATGATTCACTTTCTTGAAAAAAGGTTGAAAAAGAGGGAAAAGATACATATTAGCAGGAGATAAGGAAATGAGAGGAGCTTATGTATAGACATTCTGAAACAGGCTGATTATTTATACACAAACACTTGATTTCTTCAGAAAAGCCCCTAAACATAGGAAATCTTTACTAAGACATACTGCAGAAAGTCAGAAGAAAAGGAAAGCAGATATAACAGTACAATTTTAGAATACAATTTTAGACTGAGAAAAACAAGTGGTAAATTACTTAGCATTCCTGTTATCTGGGTACTGGGGTGTATGTTCTTCCCAGATGTCCTTCGAAGGCTCTTGTCTTAAACAAAAATTGTACAAAAAGTGAAGTAGTGAGGCTTAACATTTATTAAAGACATTGAAGACAGGATTAAAGATAGGAAGAGAAATATGCTCTGCAGAGTACAAAGCAAATTTGCTATTGCTGCTTCTGCCGCAACTGCTGCTTGCTGCTTCACTGTTTCCTGCCTGTTTCTCCTATGTGATGCTCATCTGCCACCCTGCTTTGGAGCCACACCACCATGACTGTGGGGTGAAACTTCTCAAACTTTGAGCTGAAGAAAATCTTTCCTCCTTTAATTTTGGGTGGTAAGTATTTGTCTTAGCAATGAGAAAAGTAACTATGACATCTCCATTCTCATATCAGATCTGAGTCACCCTATCCAAAATCTATTTGATTTTGTGCCAGTAGAATTGAAGATAACATTATTTTATTGGTACCAGTTGCAGAGCTCAGGTGCATGTGTCCTGGATCTCTGTGATTGACAGGTCATGCCTATACACATGGTGGGATGGCCACACCCTAATCTGCTTCATTTCTGTTAAACTCACAAGGAAGAATAACACACACACACATATGTATGCATATATATACATATATGTATATATATAATTTTTTCCCAAAAAAGTTTAGGAATTTTCATTCTTGAGTATTTCTGAAAATAAAAGGAATGTGAAATCAAGGATACTTGTAAATCTGTTTCACAAATGGTCAGATTTATAAATCTCTAATGTTATTACAACTCAATGATATCCTTCCCAGAGTCCAAGAGACGAGCAGAAGAAGAGGCTAAATAGTTGAGCACTGATAAAGGACACTCAAGCCTTAAGTGAAGGTTGGTATACTGATCTGGAAACTGAAGAGGTAAGGAAATGCATGTGTAACAAATTTCTGTTGCTCCCTCTTTCCTCCTCTTTCACATATTATGGGTTAAATTATGTCCTGTATAATTTCATATGTTGATATCCAAATGCGTAGTAGTTTGGAATGTGAAGATATTCAGAAAGAGAGACTTTACAAAAGTAATTAAGGTAAAAGGAGGTCATATGTCTGGGTCCTAATCCAGTATGACTAGTGTGTTTCCAAAATGAAATTAGTATACACACATGCAGAGTATGGGTAACCATGCAGGACACTGTGAGAAAGCAGCCAAATGTAAAGCAAGGAGAAATTTCTCAGAATAAAAACACACCTCTGACATCCCTACCTTGGACTTCTTTATGCTGATTCAGAACCGTGAGGAAATAAGTGTTGGCTGTTTAAGCTACCCAGTCTGCAGACTTTTGTTATGGTACCTCCAGGAAAGAAATAAATACCTGAAACTGAACAGTAGAGAAGTTAGAATACAAGAAAGTTACGTAGAAATATAAAGATAAAAATATGAATTCAAAAAATGTTGAAGGTGATTGATTTGAAAAGGAATAATTGATGCATGTGGAGGTGGGAACTATTATTTTTCATGCAAACTTTATATAACTGACTTATTAAATAGGAACATGTACAATTTGACAGCAATTAGATTTAAAACTTAAAAATATAGACTTTTCTTCACTGATTAAACAGATATAAAACATGCTGTTATTAGAAATTTAAGAAAGTTTGAATTGGTGAGTCCCCAGAAAACTGAAATTCCCTCTGGATATCTAACATATTATGATAGATGGAAACATCTTCATAATAGGTTATCTGGACTCTACAAAAATACATGTAAACCAGTTAAAGCTCTAATGGGAACTCCTATTATCCTTTTTGTTGTCATTATATTTTAATATTCAAACTGAAAAGGGAAAGTTCCTTGACTGTGTGGGATGTTCTTCTTTGTCCCAGATATATATGTCACATTCTTTTGTTCTTGGCACTGATAAACTGAAATTCATAGATTGTACCAATGAACATCCTTCCTTCTAGTTCCCAGTTGGGTTTTGAAAACAGGGAAACATAGCAGGAAGTCAGAAGCAAAGAGAAGCAGAAGAGGGCTCTGTGCCTGTCAGGATCAATCTTCACTGAAGATTACTATGATTCCATAGAACTCTTTCCTGCAATATTCTAATTAACTGGGTTTTTTGTTACCCCATTTGATCTCTACCTTATTGCTAACTCCAGATAATAGATATATATTATGATTAAGTATCTTAGAAACTAAACACCAGTATCTTTGCCTTCTACTTTTGTTTCTTATTTTAATATGGGTAGAAATTTTAAAGTGATTTTATATGTAATGGAGTTATTTGGGTGAAAATAGTATTTATTAATATCAGTATTTTGTCAATTATAGAAACAAGCAAAGAACTACAATAACTAACTGCATATAAATGCAATATGGAAGAGGATTTGGTTGGGTCCTTCATATAGCTACTCTAAGCTATCATCAGAAAAATAGAAATGCATATTATCAACATATCGTGTTCATGTTATTTATTTATGCAGTTGCTCTACAATTGGATAAAGTAGCTTTGTATCAACAAAACAAGTAAATATTTTAGTTTTATTAGGTCTTTTTTAATGACGCCTGCTCACAAATCTGCTTAAGATTAATGGCAGATATCTATGTCTATCTTTACTGTGATGTGTACTTTAGCTATTATCTGATTACAAAAGGGAAGGTAAGGGTCCCATGCTCACATCAGTTTTATTTTGTCCATATTTCTATTTGAAGTGATGATACAGAAACATTAGAAAATCAGTACTTAGTTATATTTTTCAACCATGTTATGGCTTTGGTGTAAAGTGTCCCTGCAAAAGTGTCATGTGTTCAGAGGTGAAGCCTAGAGAGGTGATGGGATAATGAGGGCAGTAGCATTCTCAATGTTTTAATCCACTGATGAGTTCAGAGCTGAAAAGGCTATAAGGAGGTGGGACTCAATTGGATGAAGCAGCTCACTGCAGACATGTCTTTGAAGGGTATATCCTGTCCCCATCCCCTTCCCTTGTCTAGTACCTTCCCTCTCACTCTGCTTCCGGTCTGCCATGAAATGAGGAGGTTTCCTCTGCCATAGTCTTCTGGCCTTGGAGCCAGCTGACTATGACCTAAGCCTCTGAAACTATGAGTCAAATAAATCCTTCTCCTTTAAACTGTGTATATCAAGTGTTTTGTCCTACAGACCAAAAGCTCACTATTATGAACATTAAAAAATAAGACATAATTTGGAAGGCCACCTAATGGATCAAAGATGTATCCTGAGTCTTATCCTGGATTTCACTACATGTTAACTGTAATTTGGGAAAAATAATTAAGAAAAATATTTTAAATGTTGGCATACTCATTTATCAGTTGCATATATCATATTTTACACAAACAATTCCCTACGGAGGGCTATTAAGGCTGCATCCATTTGTCAACATTTAAACAAATGTGATCATCTTGTAGATGAGTGAGGAGGCACTAGACTACAATACTGACCACCTATTTCTGAGGGGCTGTTTACCTCAACTGTTCTTCCTGTTTTTATACTCCTTAGGTATAGAAAGGTAGTGATTTATATCAAAAATAAAATGGCTATCGCAAAGAAATCAAGATTGAAAATTCCACTCCTATTTCTAGGTTTTTTAACATTACAAAATTAGTAAAGATTCACAACATTTATTGAGACAGTGGGCTTCACTTTTCTGGTAATCCCTTTTACCCTGTCTTTTTGAACATACAAGTTAAACAATAACCTTCTTGACTGTCCTATAAGTCCTTTATCCTATAAGTACTATGTTCTTTTAAACATATCTATACTTCTTTGCAATTAGACCTTCTTGGCTTCTACAGTAAGTTTGTATCTCATTAGAATAATTATAACTCACTTTGCTTTGGAGAATGAAATGCTTCCTCATGGTCTTTCTTATGTAGAAAGAGGGGTTGTGCAATCTTTACTGCTATTACAAATGTAAGAGTATTTATTTCCATTAACCTTGTCATATTATAGAAACAATAACTATTAACTTTTACGGTGATGTCCATGTCCTCTCACAATGCCTTTTGAAATACTATTTTGAGATGCCCTTCAGTTCCTTCTGCTGAACATAGGTAACTAGTGAATATTTAAGCCTTATGTAGTATATTCACTCTTGCATGTTTACTCAATTTAACTTCACATGAGACATTACTTACTTTCTCTATGTTTCCAACAGCAGTGTTTTGGTTTGTTCCCTGAGATCCTTGCCATAATGTTATATCCTGCACCACAGAATTCTGTAGCAGAATTGTCCTGTAACAATAACTTCTTCTTTATCTAGTCTCATGTTATAGCAACCTTGATTTCACTCATTTAGATTCAAGTGTGCAATGTAGTTCACCATGGCCAGGGACCTTGTATCTCCTTAGAAATATAGTCCCTCTCCTGCATGACCAGGGTTTCCCTTGGGTGTTGCAATTTGGCTACTATTTAACAATATTTTTTGGCTAGTCATGAAGGGGATGTAGATTGATCCTAATGGGCACAAACTGTCTTAAAATCATAAAGTTCTGCTTTCACTGTAAATGTGAAGATGGTTCTCCCTTCTAACAGTAAGGAGTGGGTCACTTGTGCAGGCATGAGAGAAATGGAGAATTCTGGAGTTTCATGATTTTCAGTGCAACAAAATAGATGTTCCAAGGCCAAGTCTTATATCCCACTCTTTCCCAACCAGTGCTTCGCATAAGAATAATCTTCCCTGAGCATTGCCACTTGTTTAAGTCATGCTTCTATTCATGAACTTCTGTCACCTTCTTTTTGGACATTCTGCTTTTTATAATTAAATTATGCACCTCTTCTTTAGGTTTTTTTTTTGTTCTCTGGTTATAGAAGATCAGTTTCTTCTTCTGTATGAAAGAAGATTTCTGCCTTTCGTACTTAGCTTTCACTTGATGATTAACCATTTTTCTACTTTTTATTATCATCCTCTGGTACATAAATAGTACCAAGCAAGATTTAATAGGATACAATTGTTCTTATAATTTGTATGTCCAAAGAACTTTTTAAGAGCTTCAAATATTATACATTTCATTGTACATGTATCTTGTCTCAGTTCACTATGGGTAAAATTCAGCTGCACTGTGATAATCTGTAGCAAATGTAGTATTATTTTGTGCATTGGCCTCAGGTAGTACAGCTCCAGAATTCTATTTTAGAATCTGCTTCCTTGGATTCTACAGTTTTATGGTAGTTAAACTGGGACAGATTATGAGATAGAGATTTGCATGTTGAAAATGTGGTAGAAACTACCCTCAGGGTCAACACCTGTGGGGCAGTAAAAGAAGCAAGTTTGGAGAGAGTGATTGAATTGTGATGTAATTGTACTAAAGGTTTCCATTGGTCCTATGGGAGCTTCAGAGATGGGGCAATGAGTCAGAATTGCTCCACCTTGAGGCAAGGACACTGTGTGTTTATCTACTCACATTAAGCACTCATTGGTTGCATGCTGACTTCCAGAAGGAAGAGGTGACCTTGGACAAAGATATACTTTTCAACTAGGTACTGTTTTCTGAGTAGAAATTATTTTAAACCATCAGACAGAGGGAGGAATGCCATAGTTAAGAAAGGGAATTGAGGTAGCACACATCATTACTCCAGTAAACACACAAGTATTTCACTTAAGAGATTAACATAACATTAATGTAATCTGTTGTTACTTTTTCACATCTTTTGGTAGTTAGGATACAACGTCACCAGCAACAGTGAAGTGCCTTTATGTATAAACTTACATGTGTACTGGTATAGCCATCATAGTTGGATGACCCTCGCATGTTTATATTTTTCAAATAACGTTGATTATATTTTACAATTTGTGTAACTACATACTGTGATAAATTATGCTATATAAACCACTCATATGAATTTATAAAAATCTGATTAAGTTTCTAATTATTAAAAGCTGATATTCAAAATGGAAACAAGGGAAAGAAGAAACTATACAAAGACATACTGCCTTATTTGTAGGTTTCAATACAAGAAATAAAAGGCAGGAATAATTCATATTAGCCAAAGGGTTTGAAAAGAATAGAATTTTACAAATACTTTGGAGAAAAGGGAGCTTGAGATGCAAGAAAGGAGCATTAATAAATAAAGACTGGTAAGTTAATGATTCTGAAGGATCTGGGCTATTGAGCTCATTTTTAAAAATTCATAGTGGAAAAACTACCAGAATGTAAAGCTTTGGATTATTTAGCAACAATCACGTAGATCTCAGAAAATTTCTTATGAAATGAGAAGAAAATATGGTGAATATTTCTTTCACAAAAGAAATGAGTTAAGTAAAAATATTTATATCAGGTTTCTCTGTCTTTCTATTTTAGCTTTAAATAATTTGTCATCTCAGTTTTGCATTTTGATTTTGACTCTCAGGGTATTTCTTTTTTTTTAACAAAGATTTATACTTTTCTGTGTTGGAGAATACTATACTTTTTAGACAAGTTTTTTTTCTTCCCCTCTCCCCAACAAGTTATTTTTTTAACCTGGTAGACAGCCCAGTGACTCTGCTAATACAAAAATCAGATATTCTTTGTTCAGAAAATCTATGTTTGATCAGCCCCAAGGCTGCCTTCAGGCAAGAGATAGAGGAGAAGATAACCCTAAGCTCTCTAGAACTAAGATATGTTACATATGTAAACGAAATCATCTTGATGTAGTAATTTTCTTTCTTATCTGTTTGCAAGAGGCCTGTATCTGACAAAGCAAACACTATCTTTGTAAGAGTTCAGTCCATTTTCCACTCTGAATTTAGAATTAAAGTAAAACAAAACCTTGCCTAAAGAAAAGGTGAAGTAGTCATATTTTCTATAACTAATATTCTACAGGTTCAAAAATATTTTCTTCCAGCTTTTCCCCACTTTTCGTGTTAGAAGACCACTGTCTGTTTTCGCATGTTACTGTTATCAGTGTTGAGTATCACTGAGATATTTTTATAAGAACTAGTTTAAAATTATTTTTATCATAAAACCTGACAGGAAAAATTTAAATTCATCACTATATTTGTTCTATCTCACTTATTCATACATGCTCAATAGTGTTTTCCTTTGCTTGCAGAATTCCTGGGCCATTTTTACATACATCACAATGTAGGGTAGCAATCAAATATTGTGAAACCAGAAAGGCCAAGGGAATCTTTCCTGGAAAGAACAAAAAGTAATTGTTAGCTCTGAAAAAGGTTAAGGTGGAAATAACCAGCTCAGGTCTGGGAGGCAGCAGCAGGCCCTGCCTCTGTGTGCACTCCAGCCACCATCAGGGACACTTCCCACCCAGATAGCCAGCACAGGCTGGGCAAAGCAGCGAGCAGCCCTGCACCAGCACACCCAGTGGCCACCATTGGATACCCATAATCGGCACTGGCCAGGAGAACCAAACAGTCACACTTCAGCGAAATTGTAGTCAACGTGGTAAGTGCCTGGGACACCATTACCTGCTTATTTGGAAGAACCCAGGAAAATGCCAAGCCAAAGAATCAAAAGGCAGTCTCTGATCTCTGGCCCATGCAGAGTAAGTCCAGGAGATATAAATACAGAAGAGACAGGGAATTGCACACTTACAGTTTTTGAGATGATGGCAACTGAAGTAAACAAAAATCTTCATGAGGCTATAATAGAAATTAGAACAGAAATACTATCTCAGATAAAAGAAGAAATGGAAAATATAATAAAAGAATAAGCATCTTTTAAAAAAACATAGATCAAAATAGAGGGGCATAGGAAACTGAGGGAAACCTTGAATGACCAATATAATAGAGATTTAGAATATGTGAAACATTCAAAGAGATATCCAGGAAATTAAAAATTCCATTGAAAGCTAGCAAAACTTGAAAGAAACTGAAGACAGACTTTCATACCTTGAAAACAAGTGCACAGCTTGTGATCATGAGAGCAAAAATCTCTTAAAAATAAAAAGGAACAAGCAAATAATTCAACAGCTGCAAGACAACAAAGAAAAACAATTTAGAATAATAGGTGTCAGTGAAAAAGCAGGTGTCAACACAAGTGACATTAAAAGTCTATTTACAGAAATAATAGCAGAAAACTTCCCAAGCTTGGGAAAAGGACATGACATGCAGATAAGTGAGGCATATAGAATTCCAGCTAGCCATAACCAAAATAAATCTATACCTAGACATATAATAATCAAGATCCCAGAAATTCAGTACAAGAACAGAATATTAAAAGCTGTTAGAGAAAAGAAACTAATCACCTACCTATAAAGGAAAACCCATCAGAATCACAACAGACTTCTCAACAAAACCATCAAGTCAAGAAGAGCTTGGAGTGAAGTATTTCAAGTCCTGAAAGAAAACAACATCCAACCCAGATTGATGTACCCTGCAAAAACCATCTTTCAAAATTAATGGAGAAACAAGATACTTTCATTACAAAGAAAAACTTAAGGAATTCATGTCCACAAAACCAACTCTAAAAAGAATACTGAAGGACATTCTAGAGAGCAATTAAAGAAAACCACAGTTCCAGGAATAGCAGCGGAGGAGGATTACTGAGTGGACAATTGAATGGAGGGGAAAAGTAGGCAGCCAATTGCAGGAAAATAGCATGGCAGAGATGAGCCAGTGCAAGTTGGCCATAACCATATATGTAGATGGCCTCAGTTCACCAATAGAAAGAAACACAGGCAGAGTGATTCAGGATATAGGATCCATCAACATACTTTATTCAAGAAACACATTTAACTCAAAAGGAAATTCATAGACTAAAAATCAAAGGAGAAAAAATAATGTTCTGTGTGATAGGAAACCAGAAGAAAAGTAGGAGTAGCTTGCCCATCAACTTCAGAATGGATTAGAAAAATATGGCATTTTTATACAATGGAAAGCTTCCCAGCTATGAATAAAGATAACCTCAAGGTTCTTGTAGGTAAATGGGTATAACTTGAGATCATGCTCATGGGTGAAATTGTTCAGTCACATGGGTGAACATTGTATTGTCTCCCTAGTATAAAAAGCTAAAGGAGTTATTGGGATCCAAAATGCACAATAGATATTGTGAAAGCAAAAGAGGAGGAAATGTCCAAAAAGAGAAGGCAGTGGCCACCGTTTATCTATTATCCTGTTTTGAAACCTTGTATTGTTTTCATTGTTCTGTTTAGCTTGGTTTCATACTGTTTTTGTTTTGTTTGATTTTGTTACATTTGATGGCATGAAAAGCTATTTAAAAAATAACAAAATGTGTTATGGTAGCCATTATTGATTTCGTATCATCTTGTTTGAAGCCCTGTATTGCTTTACTTGTTTTCTTTTGAATGAATTTATTCTATTTTATTTTGTTTGATTTTATTATTTCTGATGGTATAAGCAGCAACTTTGAAGATTACAAGATTCATTATGGTAGTCACTGTTGTATTCCTATTGTCTTATTTTGAAGTCTTGTATAGCTCTCATTGTTTTGTTTTGAATGATTTTATTCTGTTCTGTTTTGTTTTATTTTATTGTGCCTGATGATATGGGCAATTATTTTGAAGATAACAAAAGGCATTATGGTAGGCATTATTGATTTCCTTTTATCTTGTTGTGAAGTCTTATATCATGTTCATTGTTTTGTTTTGCTTGACTCTATTCCATCTTATTTCTTTTTGTTTTATTCTCTTAAAAATAAAAAAAATAAGATGAAGTCATAGTGTTGCAGGCAACTGAATCAGTTAGAAATATTAATAGGCAGTGAGATAGGGCTAGGTACTCAATGGAGCCAGTGCAGACCCCTGGAAACTGCAGGAGAGGCAGACACCTCCTGCTGTGGGCCAGGCCTCAAGACAAAGGATCAAACAAATGCATCTACATCCTAAAGACGGTTATTCTAATTAGTTCCCTATCACTCCAGGATCACTAGGGGAAAGGTCACAGCTCCAAGAATGCCAGCTTCCTACCTGACTTACTTTCCCATATGTCCCTAATCAATTTTACCTGAACTATTGATCTTATTGGCTAACTATAATTATGTCCTACCTTATGCCCATCTGCTTGGTGAGTTCCCAGTCAGTCTTCCCCCACCTTGAAACCATGGTTTTACTCTATACAAGTCCCTGGAAAAGACAGAGTCCTGGGCCACCCACTGGGGTCCCCTTCCGTCTGTCTCTCTCATGAGGTCAGAAGCTTTCTTTCTCTCAATAAATATATTCCACTCTTAACCTCCATTGTTCCTAAAATTCATTCTTTGATTTTAGAGAAAACAAGTGCCTACCGGACATAGTAGGTTGGGAGTTTCATTCCTCTATGTCAGTAGTGTGCTTGACATAGGAGATCAGGGTGTGGCAAAGCGGGGTGGGGGTGGGGGGGTGGCTTAATTATAGTAACAGCTCCCAAAGCCCTGCACATGGGCTTCTCATAAGAGCTCAAGCAAGTTTGCAGTAAGATGATCTAGATTTTACATCAAACTGAGTGTGTGATCCCAGCATCATCTCTCAGAACCCATATGTAGAAATGGGTTTTCTTGAGATACAGACAGTATTGAAGGACACAGACACAAAGAGCTTGCCATCATGGCTTTTCTCATGGTAGCTCTTTATTATGTCCAGGGTGTTCTTTTATCTTGTCTTTCCCTCTTTTACTTGGCCCAAGCTCCCTCTTCAGAGTCAGTTTCTCCCTCACTGTCACTTTTTTTCACATAAAGTTTGCCATTGTCTTTTGCTTGTTTCATTCAATTCTTTGTTCAAGACCCTCAAGAAGAACTAGGAGGGCAATTCCTGAAGGAGAGCAAGCAACTCAAAACCCAGTAATGTTTAATTGGTGAATGACTTTTAGAAGGAACTGCCCTATTGGGTTGGCATAGCCAGCCAGGAGAATCCACATCCAGGAGATTCTGATAACATGCTGAGTTGTGGTACTTCCTCCCACCCCTCTTTTACATGTTGAAATGCTAATCTCCAGTATCTCAGAATATGACCATATTTGTAGATAAGAATCTTTAAAGAGGAAATTAAGTTAAAACAACACAGATCCATGAAATAGACTTGCGTGAGTCATCGTCGTGGGCTCTAGGCCTCCAGTTAGACTTGTGAGAAGCATTGTCATCAGCTCTTGGTTTTCAGCTGAATTCGTGGAGGTTATTGTCTTGGGATGCAGGCCCTTGGCTGGATTTGCTAGATCTTTAATACTGTGGACAGATTTCCTGCACTTTCTTTGTATTTGACTCTTTGGATGACCATTATAAATAATATTATAAATTATGTATCCTGTATGTATTTGTTCTCCTTGCAACCCTTGACTACAACAGCAACCTCAAAAATTAATATAGAAAGGAAATTGAAGATGGACTGGCAGAACCTCAGGAGAGTAGCCTAGAATGAAGGGAACTAAAACTTTAGGGGCACCTGCCTTGTGGTTTAGAGTTTAGGACACCATTGAAGAATGAAGATTCAAAAGCAATTTGACATGTGCTGAGTATGTAATCCTTGTTGGCTTTTTTGTTTAAAGAGAGAAGCTTTGGTTAAGATTTGCATTTAAATTCTTTTTTTATATTAAACAAGTACACACTCATATGATTAAAACTTATTAGCTATTGAGTGCCAATTATCTGACAGAAGTTTTAAATACATCACCTCCAAACTTCACAAAGAAAAAGAGTGTATTATTATTTCTAGGCCAAATAGGCCAAATTCCAGAGTGGAGTTTACAAGAATTGTTCAAAAATTATGGTGTGTTTAAATAAAATGATCACAGTAAAAGGCACATTGACATTAACTTCCCTTAAAATACTCCTCTTGACTTTAGGCATACTTAGGTCATCATGTCTTTATGAGGTATGTTCAAAAGATAGTGCAAGTCCTGCTGCCAGTACAATCCAGTGGGAAGGAAGGCTCATAAAGCATTAAGGTGTTCTCACCCATCTTTTTCACTAGATCTGTGGGACTTCTGAATTGGCCCCAAAGTCAATGTGATCATGAGGGTAAATGTTCTGAATAAATTCCTGAATAGTAAGACAGCCATGATGGATCAAGTACAGACATAAACGGGCACTTCCAGAACTGCTTCAGAAAGTGGCAAGAATAATAGGATCCGATAAGTGTGTTCAAAGCAAGAGAAAATGTTTTGAGGTGATTAACAGAAACTTGTTGTTTACTGTAATAATTTGAAAAAAAAAGACGGCTGGGGGTTTAG
The DNA here is from genome assembly GCA_004027295.1 of Dolichotis patagonum. Taxonomy (NCBI): domain Eukaryota; kingdom Metazoa; phylum Chordata; class Mammalia; order Rodentia; family Caviidae; genus Dolichotis; species Dolichotis patagonum. Next base: position 67,768 of record PVJX010005828.1, read on the forward strand.
CTCAGTGGCACAAAGCGCCTGCCTGGCAAACATGAGGTCATGAGTTTGATCCTTGGTAGCGGGGGGGAAAAAAATTAAGCAGTCACCATATTTTTTGATCTAAATTAATTTGATGTAAGACTTATGTATTCTCAGAGCCACTTCAAATTCATAGTGGAAGCTGTTCAAGATTACAGTTGACTAGAAATCATCAACTCACCATTTTGGTGCTAACCATTACAGTTACAGTTCTCCTTAGAATTGCCCTCAGGGAATGAGAGCCATTTTAGTACTGAGAGGATGACTCTAAGGACGCCTTTGGATTACAACTCCCCAAGGCATGGCATTGAAACTAGAATTTATCTAAATGTTTGTAGGATTCTTCCTCTCTTATTTTTATCATTCCTGTATAAACTTCATCTAAACGTAGAACCTTAATAAATCACTAGCAAAAATTCTTACCTAGGTGCAAAATTTCTAGAGAATGAGATGAAAGACTAGGTTGAATTAACAAGGTAAGCATTAACGTGATTCAAATTCATTGTGGGTAAATATGTAATGTTAAACAATGACAAGGGAAAACAGCTAGCAGCATTTCAGTGAGCAGTTATGTATGTATCATGTATCAGAAAATGACATTTGAAAAGACACCTGGAAAAGTTGCTTATTGAAACCTACAATATTATGAAGGTAATTAAATACTTTATAAAGAATAAATCTGTACTATTTTTGACAAAGTACGTTGCATGTCACACAAATGTTGAATATTCTTATGTGTCAGGATTGTTTTTGATGACACATAACAGTAAAACTTCAATTCAAATTCAATTGCTCGAAAAGGAAATTCTTTGACATTTGTGTTTTTTGAAATTCTAAGACAAAGTTTACTTTAGGCATAGCCGGACATAGGAAAGTTCCAGTTACTCTTTCATTGTTTGGTTTTGTTTCATTTCAACATTCTATATAAATGTGACATAAAGATTCCTCTCTGAGGGCAATTTTTCCACTACACAAGAAAGATTCTACTTGGCTTTCCCTGCTTCATTTACTTAATTTCTAAGTGCTAGATGCGTGAATGGGACTAGCACTGTGAGAAAAAAGGTACCTGTATAACTGAGAGCACAACTATGGCCACGTATAGCAGAAACAGTGTCTTAGAAAAGCCATTAAAAAAGACACATGGATGTGTATTAGGCTGACTAATACCATTACTGTAGTCTACTAGTGACAAAAGTAGCATAACAGAAAAATGGGGTGCAATCCAATACGTTTGGAGTATGCCAAATTAATCAAACTGGGATGCATTTGTTGTTATGCAATGCTTCATTCTTTGGAATGTTAATAGAAACTTTATTTCCAAAATGAATACATCACATATGACTTTCCTAAACTTGTTTTTCATTAAGTAGCTCTTGGAACCTAGAGAGACTTGTGTTCAAAGATAGATGCTATATTACTTTGGAAGATTCATTCAATTCTTTTGGCCTCGGTTTTTTCAGCTGTAAAACTGTAATAACTTAGTATCATTAAGCTTATTATAAGGATTAGAGCAAATATATTGAGGAGTCCCGGCTTTATAAAAGCACTTTGTGTTTGAGCCAAGTATTATCAATTTGGAGACCCAGGAATGCCTTTTCAAAGTGTTAAATTGTTTTCTGAAAATTAAATCAAACCATTTTTAAAATTAATTTCAGTAAGCTGATCAAAACAGTATGTGCAATTATGAGGAATAATTTCTGGGCTAGAAATACATTAGATTGGATATGGGTTGACAAAAAAAACACAGCCCAAGAAACAAAGACCAGCTGAAAGGTTATGTAATACATTATAAATTGATGGTTACCTGAAATAAAAGAACATAAGGGATAATGTGCAGCTATTATGAAAAAAATCATAATAATAATTAGAAGACTTTCCAAGTGACCAGGTTCAGCAGTTTACCACAGAAATTTTATTTTTAAAGTAGTCTTTTTATTGAATAATGATAGGTGCTAAAAATTGTGCAAGATGTCCTCTCTTTCTTGGTGTTAATAAAATAATATACTGTGAAATACAATAGAACTTCAGAAGTTTAATCTTCATTAGTAACATCTTCCTTTATATAAATTACTAATTTCATTCACCTCCAACTTCTGCTAATGAGATTGAAGAGGATATCAGATAATGGAAAGATATTCCTTGCTCTTGGGTTGGAAGAACCAATATAATGAAAATGGCCATAGTTCCAAAAGTATTGTACAGATTTAATACAATCTTGATCAAAATTCCAATGGTATAGTTCACAGAATTAGAGAAAACAGTCCTAAAATTCACTTAGAGCAAGAAGAGACCTAGAACTGGAAAGGCAATTATGAGAAACAAAGTTAAAGCAGGGGCATCACAGTTCCCGACCTAAAATAATGCTACAAAGCTAGTGTGATAAAAAGTATGGTACTGCCAAAAAAACAAAACAGATACTTGAGGATCAATGAAACAAATTAAAAGTTGCAGAATCAACTTGAAACACACTCAACCACTTTATCTTTGAGAAAGGTAACAAATACCTTCACTGGAAGAAAGATAGTCTCTTTAATAAATGATGCTGGAAAACTGGCTCTACACATGCTTCAGATTAAAACTAGACCCATATCTTTCACCATGCACTAAACTAAAATCAAAATGGATCAAAGAATGAAATATTAAAACAAACACTAGAACAATAGAAACACTAGAAAACAATATACACCTAGATACAATAGGTAGAATTCATGAAGGCATTGGTGTAGGCAAAGATTTTATTAACAAAACAAGAAATATCACAAAGAATCAACAGCTGAGATCTCATCTTACTAAAAAAAACTTTTAAACAGCAAGAGAATCCATCAACAGAGAAAAGGGACAATTCACAGAATAGGAAAAAATTTTGGTAGCTGTTTCTCAGACAAAAGACTATTATCTAGAATATGTAAAGAACTCAGAAAAAATCAGAGCCTTTAAATTTAAAGGCCCAATCAAAAAATGTATATGAGAAATTAATAGACAATTTTCAGAGGAAGAAGTAGAAATGGCAAATAAATTTATTAAAAAATGTTCAACATCATTGGTCATTTGATAAATGCAAATGGAAAGAATACTCAGATTCCATCTCATCCCAGAAAAAATGACTATCATGAAGAAATAAGTCAATAATGAATTCTGGTAGGGTTGTGAGGGAAAAAGAGCCCTTCTCCACTGTAGACTATCATAACCATTGTGGAAATCATTGTGATAATTCCTCAAATAATTAGGAGTAAATGTTCCATTCAATCTAGCTATTCCCTTTCTTGGTTATCTCCCCCAGAGAATTAAAAATATCATACCACAGCAATACAAGTACACCCATATTTATAGAAGGACAGTTTGTAATATCTAAATTTTGGAAACAGCCCAAATTTCCATCAACTGATGAATGGATAAAGAAAATGTAGGTTTTTGTATACAATGGAGTACTACTCTGCTATAAAGAAGGGTAAACGAGGCATTTCTAGGTAAATGCATGCACCTTGAGACCATACTCTTAAGTGAAATAAATTGGATGCATGTGGCAATACTTCATGTTTGTCCCATGTGAGAAACCAAAAGTGTAAATAAGGATCAAAATGTATAGTACATATTTTGAAATAGAAAGAAAATGTCCAAATGCGAAGGATAAATAAGGAGGGGAGGGGGAAAGGAAGGAAGGAAGGAAAAAGAAAAAGAAAACTGAGAAAAGGAGAAAATGAAAATGAAACTTTTGTAGATAAGGAGGACAAGAAGGGTAGAAGGGAGGGTGTGGAATGGGAAAAAAAGAATCAGGTTATACTATGTACAGGTACAAATTCCTATGATGAATGTGATAATTATATATACCTAAGATGTATCAATAAATTTAATTTAAAAAAACTACACACACACAAACTTCTGTGTAGCATAAAGGACATTTTATTTCATATGTCTAACTCTTTAGTATAATAATCCTAGGATATGAACTTAGATAAACTCTCATATGCAATAAAGACCATATTTGTAATCTTCATGCTTATTAATTTTACAAAAATAATTAGGCTACTTTCAAATAACTTAGCAGAGTAATAACCATACAAAGCACTAAATATTTCTATTAATATCAAAATGCATTTTTAAAAGTAGAGATAGAAATTAAAAAGTATGATTATTTGAGAAACACTGAATTAGTAGCTTTTACAGAGGATAATTTTTACCTTTATTTGGATCACTTGTATTTGTTATAAAAATATACTAGAAATAAGTTATGAAAATATATCTATTAGATTTATTTATGACTTTTACCAAATATGTTAGAAATTAAATATTTTTTTTCCTTTTGTACAAAGGACGAGAACCTGCAGTTGAAGGCAAAGGGGAAAGAGAAGAGGGGAATGAAATAAAAAAGAACAAAATATTTTATGTACATGTGCCCACTTGTCATGGGAAATATTATGTATTGCAAATATGTGCTAATAAAATGAAAATATAGAGTTCAAAGAAAAAATGGTTCTGAGTTATAAAACACTACTTCTTGTTTAAATTATTGTTTTCTTATATATTATTGATTGCAAAAGAGACGATAAACAAAGTCTTGAGATAACTTATACAGTCCTGCACTTAAGCAATAGAAGGGACTGTCAGAGAATCAAAAGAAGGAAACATCAAGCCAGGTGTGATGTTGCACATCTGTAATCACAGCACTTAGGAGGCTGCAGCAAGAGACCAGGAATGGATTACGCAGGGAGTTCAAGACCAACCTGGGGTACCTAGCATGATCCTCTTTCAAAGAAACAAACAAAAGAACCCCACCACCAACAAAAAACCCAAAAGGTTTTAGGGTGGGAAGCAACCTGAGCAGTTCTGTAGTTTTAGAGGCTACACATGTCCTCTTTAAAGGTGACAGTTTCCAGCTGTAACTCTCTGTATCTGATTTTATATGTAAGAAGTAATGAAATTGGTCCATTTTGGGTTAAATATCAACCTTAATTCAGGCATCTGTGGCCAGTTCCAAGACTTGTTACAGAGGGATTCATCTAAGGTATACTGGGCAGACCTGCAGTTTGTAGTGTCTCTGGAAAACTATACAAGATGTAGTACAATGTTGGCTCCTAAAATCTGTTATTGTTTATGTTGCTTAGTTATTATATATTATATTTATCTATTTATTAAAATTTCAAATGTAACCTTACATGAAATCCCAATTTAAGCAGTCAGTAGGAATGACTTTGAAGTAGGAGTGGGTGCTGGTAACATTCATACTCTGATTCTTCACTTACTGCTTATAGTGGCCCCTGAATTTCCTTTCCAGAGACCTGTATCACTGAATATGATCTGAAAGCCACTTGCAGAGAAAAGGGAGCCTAATATTTTGCATCAAGGGACCCTATGTTTTAAAATGCGAGCTTTGGTTCATACTAAGTCTGAAGCAGGGGTGATAGCTTATATTTACCAGACCTTCATTTCTTCAGCTGAAAATTATAGATAATACTTGTGCCATCTAACTCACACTGATGAATGTATTTTATTTATCACCTGCTATAAACTACACAAAGCTATACACCATCAAAAGATATAATCCGAATCCATTTCCCCACCTTCTGAGGAAAACATTCAGGCTGCACATTTGTTTCAGAACCTCGTCAATCCATGACAATGACATGTTAGTAATTTCAACATTCCTCCTACTTTTAAATAATTATGATTGCCCTCAAGGCAGTGACAACCTATATACTAACAAAATAGAAGATCTTCTCTTATTTGGCATCATATAACTTCCTTGAAAAGTGCTAGTGGTTATCTGTCTTTCTCTGTGGCTTAGAAGACTGGGAAGAATGAGCATGAGCAGAGAAAGAATGCCAAGTCTCTAATTTGATCACATGCTAGGAGCTTGTGCAATCCAAATGCAAGTAGCAAACTCAGTCTCCTTAGAAGACTTGTCCCAAGGGTCCCTGGGAAATAACAGCGGAACACAAAGAGGAAATGGACTCCAAGAAGCCTAAACACCCTCTTGATAATATACACTAGAGTGATTTTAAGTTAGGAAATTGATGACAGACAAAAATTGCATAAGTTGAAGCATGCATTTTCTCTCTATTTTGGATGCTGATACTCTTGACAATTCATTTTAAGCCCAGTATTCACTTAAATTCTCATTGATGTGTATGAAAACTGCTCTTTTTTAAGACTAATGAAGCTTTTTCTGTAGCAATGTTGAGTGGTTAGATTTGAAGCCACAAGGCCCCTGGCACATATGATGAAGATACTCTATTTTATAGGTATAATGTATCTGCTAATACAAAGGTCATGATGCTGATTTTTCACTTAGAATCTGCATGAGAATTTAGGACTGTTCCTTGCAGATCTTGGCTCTATCAGCAAATAAATTAAAATAAACTGGAGGCTTGAAATAGAAATAATCCTCCTTCCAAGTGTTTCATTTAGAGAATGACATCCTGTTTTCTTCAGAATATCGTGGGTAATTCTGCATATGAATGAATTTGGGAATAGAAAGGGCCCTGCAAGTGAAATACACAAAATATCTTTTAGAATTTCAGTCTTCAGTAATAAAAATAAGTGATGATGTTTTTCTGTTCAAAGTGTGAAGACAGAAAGGAACTTGAAACTTGGTTGCATACCATTTGAGTTTTATACCAATTTTGACAGCAAACATAAGCTACATTTTCTCTATAATTGAATACAGAATGTGTTCAGGAAAAATTTACTATTTACTATATAAAGAAAATTTTGACACAATTTGGCTATTAGTTACAGCAGTCAGACTAATGTCTTTTTTAACATCTTTTTTATCATTGTTTGTTGCTATCCAATCATTATAGGGATCTTGTATCTGTATATGATATATCTTGATTCTTATTTTTCCCCATTCCTTTTACCTCTCTTCTACTCTGCTTCCCCTTCTTAATTACAAAAGATTTGTTTCCATTTTATTTTTAAATTGTTTTTTCCTTCATTTATTTCCCCCCTCTCCTTTCCCTCCTGCCCCTTTCCATTTAAACGTTGTCTTACTATTTTATAATATCTATTATAACCTTTGGTTCTTATTTACACTTTCAGTTTCTTACACCAGAGAAATAATGTGGTATTCATACATGTGTTTAATCTATTTCACTTAAGAGTATGGTCTCAAGATTCATCCATGTACTTATTAATGTCTCAAATTTATTCTTATTTATGGCTGAGTAGTACTCCATTGTGTATACCAATTCCTCATCTTCTTTATCCATTCATCAGTTGATGGGATTTGAGTTGTTTCCAAGATTTAGCTATTATAAACTGTACTACTATGAACATGACTGTACATATATTGCTGTGGTGTGACCTTCTTTAGGGAAGATACCAAGAAGGAGGCTAGCTGGGTGAAGGAGATGACCCACAGATCAAATTCTAATTGCAGTCAGCAGTGAAAAGGTATATTTCAAACATACCTAAACCCAAATATCTCACATGAAATGCTTTCAACAGAGCCTGGGAAGGTTTTAACTGATGTCTAAAGAAACTGCTGTTAAGATCATGGAAAGTCTCAGTAGTTAATAAAACTATTACATAAAAATATATAGCGACATACAATATGAACAATAAATTTCACTTCAATTCATGTGTTTCTTACGGTGTTGCTTCTAAAAGTAACCCATAAGTTTCAGTAACTTTGGTTCATGTGTCTAACTGTAAGCTAAATAAACCTTTCCTTCTATAATGTGGGGTGTGGGGTATTTTGTCTCAGAATTGAGAGAAAAGTAACCAAGACAGAATTTGGAACTGGAGGCCAGGGATTTAGCTCAGCACCACAAGCACCTGCCTAGCAAGTGTGAGGTTGTGAGTTCAATCCCTGGTACAAAAAAAAAAATTGGAACTGGAAGTGGGGCCATTGCTGTGATTCCACCTATGTGGTTCAACAGCCTTTGGGAATGACTTGTGATAAGGGTTTGCAGATGTTGCCTGAAGGGGTGGAACTAGAACAGCTTAGGCTATTCTGTATAGGAGATTCTGGCCAGAACTCAGAAGAGCAGAAAACCAGTAAAGATCAGGCTTGAGAGATTAATGCTGGGAAGAAGGACTGCACTGGTTGTTGGACTCCAGATAATATGTGTTATGGCTTGGCAAAAAAGCTTGTCTGTATTTTGCTTGTGTCCATGTGGCATGGCTATTTTGGGGGCTGTTAGACAGATTTATGTTATTAATCAAGAGCAAAGAACCTATCAGCATGATTTAAAATTTTGTGAATTTGGCCAGAAAGGAAGCTCCAGGAGAGCAGTGTGCTAAAAGATAGAGCTGAGACCTCCAATGAGAAGTAACAGAATAAAAAAGATAGCCTGAAGGCATCACAAAAAGCATCAAGTCTTCAACCTTTGCAGCCTCAAAACTGCAAAAATAAAGGACTTCTTTGAGGCAAACGCTGCAGGGTACCATGTTCCAGAATGGCAGTAGTATAAGTAATTTGTTCATCAGAATTGGATTCAGAGTGCCCAGCAATCCAGGCACTTGACCCCTACAGCCAAAAGAGAGGAACACCTGGCTACTGCTCCAGCTGGCAGCATATCTCAGCATCATCCACATGGTGCTGGTTTTAGGTACATACAGAATGCAAGAGTTCTGAGGTTAAAAATGTTTCCACCTCAATTCCAGAAGGCCTGAGAGACCAGGCAATGTGTCCCTGAGAACAGCGTGTAAAGCTGTTCTTGTGAAACCAAAGGTGCAATGCTCAGAAGTTTGGAAAATCCAGGAACATGGATTGTCCAAGGAAAGCTGCAAGGAGCAAGCAAAGTGGGCCTAAGAGAGAAGCTGTAGGCGCTACAACCACCAGAAGTGTCATGAGGGTGGAACCACACAAGCACTTTTGAGCTCATAATTTGCCACAGATTTCTTCAAATGCTGATCATGGAACTACAGGACTTAACATTTGTCCTACTGGATTTTAGACTTGCTTGTGTTTCAATGCTTTGTATCCCCATTTGTACCTTTGGGATGGGAATGTTTATCTTATGCCATTGCAGATTGTAAGTGTTTAACTTTGTTTTCATTAGTACAGGGCCTTGCAGCTAAGATTTGTCTCACATCCTGGTGGAGATTCAGAACTTGAATTTCTCTGTAATGATGAAACTGTTAGGAATTTGGTAACTCTTGCAGATGGACTAAATGCCTTTTTGCACAAATGGATGTGTATGAGTCTTTGGGGGAGCCAAGGGCAAAATGTTTTGATTCTAATGTAATATAGTGTGGCTAGACTTAATACTGGTTCCTAAGGATTGTAAAACCTGTGTTATAATGTTCAAGTTGTGATGTTAAAAATAGGCATGTCATATCTGGAAGCTGATTTAAATAAATGTGTCTGCCTGACCAATTGACAAGAGGTGGATTGCTATGGTTGATGCATCGCGTCAACTTGAGAAGTTTAGAAATTTAAGAAAGAAAGGCAGCAGGGAACCGGGATCCTTACTTCCTAAATATACTCAGCTTGTACAAGAATACAAGAGTAGGACACAGAGGTACAGTGAATACTACACCTGCCCTGGGTTTGGGGTAGGTTGCTTACAATATAAGGGAGAAGAAAAGGCTTTTTCTCCCCTTTTTTGCTCTGGCTAATTTTGCTGACTGCTGCCTTGAAATGTTGCCTCAGTGCCATGCCATTCTGCTTTGGAGCCAGCTGATTTTGGACAGAAACCCTCAAAAACCATGAAATAAATAAACTTCTTTCATTAATTTAGGGTGTTGAGTATTTTGTCCCAGCAATGAGAGAGAAGTAACAAAGACACCGTGTTTACTCTCAGTCTGGGTCTAGCAGTATAGCCTGAGTTTACTGAGCTATATAAGTCATTAGTATCTGAGTAGGCTCATGTCCTAGTTATTGACTGATAAATGATCCCTGTGCTTTTGCAGAAGCAAAGTAAATAAAGTAATAAAATCAGAGCCTGAATTTGCTTCCAGGAATCGTCTCTACCCTTCAATATGAAGGACAATTTCGAGGGGACTTGTGAGCTAGATCAAAACTATCCCTAAGATATATCTTTATATTTATTTAGATAATTGGATGAAATCCTTAATTTTCATGCCATAGATTGAGTAGATAATTTAGTCTCTAAAACTCTAAAGCTAGGCATTAGACATTAACTAGTTTAATTGAAATAGAAATTTATTAAGCCTACAATTTAGGGTTGTCATAAAACGTTAGCTATAAAGTATTTTACCACTACTCCTAGGTTATTGATTAATTGACCTATTTGAATGAAATTAGTTAGCATAGTCCTTTCAAGACTCTATTCAAAATTATTATATAGCATAATTCAAGTGATAATGCTACTCAATTATTTGATTATTCATTTTCATCCAGCAATTACAAACCTTATCCAATTAATTAAACAATTTATAACCAGTGGATTACAGTAAATATATTATTTTAGCTCTCTCCAGTTGTTGCCTTTTACCTTGCTGCTGAATTTTATTTTTTCCCTTCATTTCTGAAGTACACCATCAGAAAAATTCAGAGATAGAAATTGCTTTCAATTTCCATAAACTTCAGTCTAGTCCATTTTATTTTAAAATTGCAACCCCATATGTAGTATAAAGCTTTACTGCTGCTCCTCCTTCATCCCTATTTGTTCTCACTGTATCTCTTCATCTATATGCATGTTAACTTGACCTGGGATGCAAAAATATTGTTGTTTGGGATAACCAAATGCCTTCACCTCTTTCAACTTCTTGTGTTCTGGCCCATTAGAGTGGGGTGGAGAAGAGAGAGCGACAAAAAGACTTTTCATTAATGCTGGTTGTCTGACAACATTCTGTGTAGCAGTTTCCTAATGCTGGGAGATGCGTGTGTGATTGTTATGACAGGACTACAGGAGCCTCCAACGGCATAGTTCACTATGATGGACATTTTCAGTGACCTGAGTTCTGCACTCCGTACACTGTTCTCCTGTGTAAACCTACACTTTAGAGGAGGGAAGTTTATGTGTTAGCAATAGGTTTATCACGTATTGTTCATGATTGCCTTTTTTTTCTTTTTTAGATAGGGCCTCACTTTATAGTTAGCCAGGTCTTGAACTCACTCTGTAGCCCCAATGCCAGCCTCAAACTCATAGAAATCCTTTTGCCTCAGCCTTCCAAGAAGGGTACCTTTCTGACCTGCTATTTCTTCCAAGTGTATGGCAGCCTTTGCTCAAAGAGCATCATAGGCAAAGTGTGAACTACTGTAATAGTAAAGATGTTTATTAAGACATCAGTCTCCTTGTTCTATATGATACCACAGTACCTATGAGTGATTCTTCTGGAGTCCATTTCTTTATTTGAAGAGAGTTTCATTTTTATGGCCATTTTTCTGGCCAATATCCTACTCTCGTGCAAATGTATGACAAGATGAAGAGAAAGACATGGAGAAGTAAAGATTGGGGTAGTGGTTTGTGTCCAGCTCTGTCTTAGTAAATTTTACAAGATATCTGCCTGCATCTACAAAAGCAGTTATTTCATATTTGTTATTTGTTGAAATTCTGGTAATTACCTTGGTAAGTTCTCATAATAATATTTAGACCTGCTTATCAGTTTTGGTTCAATCTTACAAATAAAGTTGAATTTGATATCTTATTACATTAATATATAGCACTACTTTAAAATTTTTAATACTATTGGAGATATATAGGTCAAAGGATACATTTCATGTAGCAAACAGGAACAAGTTCAAGAGAAATATTGCACATTTTGGTGACTATAGTTAACATCAAAGTGTTTAGTTAGGGATTTAGCTCAGCAGCACAAGCGCCTGCCTCTGGCAAGTGCAAGTCTGTGAGTTCGATCCCCAGTACCAAAACAATAAAAAACAAAAAAAATCCCACAAGGTGTCTCATACTTGAAAATTGCCAAAAGAGTAGATTTTAAGTGTTCTCATCACAAAAATGGTAAGTATGTGAGGTAACGTGTATGGTAATGAACTAGATTTAACCGTTCTACAGAGAATACATATATCAAAACATCATGTCATACTCTACAAATATAAAGAACTTTCATTTGTCAATTAAAAACAATAAATAGTATTGGTCATAAAATTATGTATTATTTTTAATTTAATGTAACTATTATCTACAACATTAAATATGAATCCAAACTACTATCAAATATCTGCTTAATATTTCATTACATGAATGTGTCATAATAATTAATCCATTGCATATTTGTTGAACATCTACCTACATTCAATTCTCTAGCTACGATAAAGATGATAGCGATGAAAATTTTGTACTTAAATTGTTGTGTGCATATTTAACTACATTATTGTAAAAAGTTATTTCAAAGGAGTTACTAGATTTATTCATATTTATATTTGAAGAATGTTGTTATTTATATCATGAATTATTCTCCATAAAATGCTCACCTTATCATAGGAATATATAAGATTAGCTTCCCAAAAAGAATTTGAGAAACAGAAAGGAAAAATAATGTACCATTTTAATTTTAATTATAATGTTTTTTATCAATAGGAATTTCAAATAGTAACAATTTATGTGTCCTTATAATACCTCTTATTTTGTTATTTTTGTTATTCATTATCTCTGAATGAAATATATTTTAGATACTTAAATTGTATTATAAAGAATCATATAAAGTTTTTATTAAATACTTTATATCTTCTCTACATTTGTTTTGTCTATTTAAAAATTTCTAAATCTTCATATTTGTGTCTTTTCCCTAAAGGACAGTATCAAAATGGTTGTCATTAGATTTATTTTTTGATTATATGGAATTAACTGAAGAATTTTTTAATCATTTAAATATATATGCTCTGTAAGTTTGCTACATAAGGTTCAGATATTAACTTTTTAAAAAATTAGGCATTGAGATTGAGGATATAAAAATTATTTTAAAAATTTTTATGAATTTAAAAAGATAATTATTTCTATAATATTTGGGTATATATGTATGCTTTTATATTTTATCTATCAAATTCTGAAAATCTTTTAGTGTAATTATTATTCATGTATTCAGAGATGCTTAGCTTCAATCTTATCTCAATATTTCTCTTTAATTTCATGCTTATGTATTATTACCTATGTTTTCTGTGTTCAATTCCTTAAATGTCTCTACCTATCCATTCATTATAAATGTTTTATATACTATGCTTTTTGTTTGTTTTCTAACCAAGTCTATATGCTTAATGTTAAAGTTTACATATTATTAAGTGTCTATGAAACTCTTGAAAATGCTTAATTTAATATGAGATATATAGGTATTATAATTGCCATTTGTCAATATCATTAAAATATTTATGTTTACTTACTTGTAGATATCAGAGACCATCATAATATTTTTCCTATGTAAGCAACTTGATTCTTCTATCAGTTTATTCTTGCACATTTTTCTTTATCTTTGTAGCTCAAAACTTTTGCTAGGAAATTTCTATGTAAACTTTCTGTTTGAAATGTCCAAACACTGAACTTCTTCAAATGGAATACAAAGGGACACATTTTTCCTTATTACTTTTAAAATTCTGTAATAATTTATTATCACTTATTTTGTTTGTTTTTTAATATGTTTTTTCTAAGAAATATCTATAGTTATTTACTTACAAAATTTCCTGACATATTCATTCTTTATGACATTCTTTTTTTTTTTTTGTACCAGGGATCAAACTCATAACTGCACGCTTGCAAGGCTAGTGCTTAAGCCACTGAGCTAAATCCCTAGCCCCAGACTAACTTTTCATTCCAACCTTGCTTGAAGTTAGCAGGTTTTTAGTGTTGTTGTTGTACCAGGAATTGAACTCAAGACCTTGCACTTGCCAGGCAGGCACTTGTGGCACTGAGCTATATCCCCAGCCTTCTCTCTGATATTCTTGTATTTTGTTTTATCCTGCTTTTGTGTTTTTTTCTGCATGCTGAGTAAAGGCCAAAATAGCTCTCGTATATTTGATTAAAATGTCTACTGATTCAAGCAAATTTTTTCTTTTAAACTATCTCCAATGTAGTTTTTAGATGTAGTGCATATAAAATAGGACATTGTAGATGGACATATATGCATTCACAGGTACACATTTTGAAAGAAATAATCTGTTTTATTCTGCAGATTACACATAACTCTATATTTAAATATTAACCCAGATTAAGGATTGTTATCTAATTAATCAAAATAATCTAATTGTTATCTAATAAGGCAAAATAATCAATTTCTTTTTGATAATAAATTCTTGCTTCTAAAATAGTTTTTTTAAAATTTTATTTAAAGAGAAAAAAAACAGAATAAAGGATAGCAACAATACAGAATTCCAAGGAAAAAAAAGAAAAGAACAAAACAACAAAAATCCCTAAGAAATTATTACTTGACAAATTACATACTGACTTCTTGGAAATAGTTGT